>JBAJNP010007626.1:0-16034 GCA_036877545.1 Yasuhikotakia modesta | reverse complement strand
GTGTGTGCCTGGATAATTACAGGAAGAGAGGGTTGCTCCTCCATGATGTAATGTGCTTCATTATTGCAGAATTTAGTCATAATCATGAATACTTCTGATCTTCCTCTTTTATTATATCTGTCTTTTCGTATTAAGCCTTAAAGTTGTACATTTTTAATGCTCAAGTCACCACAAACTCACAATAGAATTTCAGTAGAATTCAGTAATTTACTTGAACCCTTTATGAACTCTAGCTATACCAGAATTAATTCAGAAAATTCTCTGACCTTTCATGTCTGTCTGTCCTTTCTTTTTGAACTCTGCCTGCCCTCCTCCTTGTTAATTTATGTTTGCTGTAATTGTTCTCAGAAAAGAGAGGATGAAAGAAGAGAAAGTGTGTTTTAATTGTTTACTCGTCTGTGTTTACTTCACTCAACACTCAAACAGCACACAGTCAAACATAAGCTACAGATGGCGGCAGGAAGTGACATCATCTCTCCAACACCTCAGTCAGGTGCCGTGTATTTAGGGTGGCTCTGTAATTGACAGACACCTCTGTGTGACTATGGACAATGAAACTGTGCCAAAGACAAACACTCAGACGAGAGAGAGACAGATAGATATAAAGAAAGAGAGAGAGCAGAAGGATGAGAATCTGCAGAGGCAATATTTGACTTGGCCAGATGGTCACTGCATGTAGACCAATCACATCTGTAGCTATTTAGTTTGCCTGCGAGCCACCATGTGTGTCTGTGTGTGTTAGTAGGAAGGCTTGTTTCTCCTGTTAGGTCATCAGTGTGTGATTGGCCATGGAAGACCATGACTAACCTCAACTGAAACAAGTACAGTAAGATGACATCACTGGTGAATAGGGTAAAACATGAAAGTATTTTAGCTTAAAGGACTGGAATTCGGATGATTTTAAACACACTGTTTCAGCTGGATGTATGAATCGGAAGCTGTAAACACACTTTCATGGTCTCTTGCTCTCTCTCTCTCTGTCTCATGGTGTGGTCTGTTGCATCACAACCCGTCCCCACTCTGTTCAGAAGCTGTGCTTTCTCAGCTGTTTAATATAAATTCTCAGTGAATATCTTTGTCCAGATGGTTTATTTGTACAAACAATACACACAGTCCACATTCCAGTACAGCACCCCTCCACTGTCAGATACTCCACACACACAGAGAGAGAGAGAGAGAGAGAGAGAGAGAGAGAGATACAAAGACAGAGATACAAAGACAGGGATAGAATTAACAACAGGAGGTTAGCTTACACAATAAAACAATATTTGAACTTGTACAGGTATACATTCATATACAGAGATTGTATGCAGGTAGATACAGGTGTGTGTGTGTGTGTGTGTGTGTGTGAAGTTTTTTTAGGTTTTGGCATGGAACCATATGAGAGTTGTTTAGTTTTATTAACGCTCACTGATGTCACCACCTAAAATCTCTTGTTATTACAAACGTTTGACAAAAACCTCATTCACTCTCTCTGCGTCTCAGACAGAAACATACACAAACACGCATCCTTGGTTTCCTGCCGGCCTCTATGGATCCATTCACTTCCCTCAAGACAAAAGAAGCCCCTCCAGAGAGAAAAAAGAGGCAGGGTATTTGGCCAGGATTACAGCCCAGTAAGAAAGCTCAGCCTGGGCTTCCAAACGCCCCTCAGCCCTCCCCTCTCCTGGAGCTCACTGAAGCGAGTGAGAGGAGCAAAAGAGGCAGAAATCATCAAAAGTGGGAGAAATATACAGATATTTTACAGATATTGTGCAGATATTATAGCAGAGTAACTGATAGACTGGTAGTCATTGCTTATTATGAAATAGGATCATAACAGTTTATTGTCATAGTAATTCTAGTACACTGTAGCTATGAACTTATGTGGTAACGCTTGCTTTTCTATTCAAATATAATTGTTAAAAAAATTATTATCTCTTTGCAAAAACATTACAGTACGTGGAGCTGAGCAACGTTTTTAAGGTTGTCACATATAGTTTTAGTTTGTAGGGTTTTTTTTGGTGGGTGTTGTGATGTAACCAAATTGTTCACTTTACATTACATAAGAGTAATGTAAATCACTTTTGATAAAAGCATCTGTTAAGTTTACCTCTGTTCATCCCTGTACTGTGTTCAACTCTACATTTAAACTCCACAACTTTTCCTCCATTAACTGCAGTGGAAGTCTTTGTCTGACAGGTGCATAAAGGCAGGAATTATCAGAGCTAATGAAACGTATGAAAATACTGAATGAAAATGTTCCCCAGTTCCATTTTAAATGTATCTCCAATTCCAGAGGTGAGGTCATCAACCTGAGACCACCGTCATTGAACTTACAGGGATTTTCGTTTCCAGGGAAACTGAAGTCAGGGGTAGAGGAAGCTGTTAAGTTCACAAGTATCCAATAACATCAGAGATATTTGTCAGAAGAAGGACAAGGGCATGAGACCAAAGAACACGAGTTCTGAATGAAACTGCAGATGTTTATGGGTTCTTGATAAAAGTGTGGGTGACTTGATATTGCGGTTTCAGTGCTACATAAGGTCCATTGTCCATGAATGCTGCTTTCAAAGTCATTTATGTGTTTTCCATGGAAAATGTGCACCATTAATCATAATTACCACTAGAGCTTTATGAGATTTTAAAGTAAACAGTATTAAAAGTATATTTAAGGGGCTTTTCAAATTTATATGAACACACACACCCACAAACACATTAGGTACGTATGTTTGTTCCCACTTAACACCCCACAACCACCTTCTCACTCTCTCTGGAGAATCTCCCAGAGTTTGCCCCCAGAGGCTGATGTCTGGCCCTCGCACGGAGCTCCGTGTCCAGGACTGGCTGTCAGCGGCTCTCTGGCTCTAGCGGAGGGTTGGTTTGCAGACACAAGCACAGCAGCAGCCAGTCGAGCCTGTGTTATCCTGATAATTAATGCCCTGCTCTGAGGATATGTTTAATCACTACTACAAGCCTCTCAGAGGAAGACATGGCCTTGTAAACACTCAATGTCTAGGCTAAATCAACACACAGGAATCAAAGCTAGCTGAGGGTGGAGGTACGAGTTACACCTTCCAACTACAAGTGCATTCTACCACACATACTGGTGGCTACACAGACAAGACCCCAGCATACACATTTGTACACACAAGCATGTACACACACACACATATATTCAGGCCAAAAATCTGATTCCAACTGCCCTAAAGCGTCCAGTTTTAGAGGCCTGTAATTATTAGCGCTTTAGATGTGGCTGGGTCGAGAAAAACAGTAAATGAAGAGAAAAGGGGGTGCCAGCCCTAAAGCTGTGAGAAAACTGAAAACAAATTATCGTCCCCCCCCCCACACACACACACACACACTACACGTGGAAACATGTGGGGATGAAAGTGTGTTATTACGTGTGTGTGAATAATACAAGCATTAGGGACAATTGAAAATCCGGACCATTGAATAGACCCCATTGGGGTGCATCATAACACTTCACACATCATAACTCTGAGATCAGAAGCTGGAAGCTAAATGCAGATTAGAAGTGGTGCAAGTGAGAATGTCAGGAAGTGAGACAGGAACACAGGTGCATTGGAATGTTACAGACAGTGACACACAGATGATTAGATTATATACTCAACAGTCATGTATACTTTTAAGTATGTAATATGTAAAAGTGTGTGTTTTAAAAGTGTGTGTGTGTGTGTGTGAGTAGGGGTGTGTGTGGGTGTTGTGGATGATAGTACCTGGCCTAACGCTAGTGTGTGTGTCTGTTGTTCACTGTCTGGCCTGCCTGTCTGTAATCAAGTCTTTTAATGGTTCCAGCCAGTAATTGCACTGTATAGCCCCAAGATAGCAATCAAAGACTCTCTTTCTCTCTCTCTTTTTCTCAGTCCATCTATGTCTCTCAGTTTTCTACGTGATTCCTACTTTTTTGCAAACCATGTAACAAAAGCATCTGTTTCCTAGTGTTTGAGGGGAAAATCAATTCAAACTAAGCTAATGGCAAAATGGATATTTCTTTGAAGACTGACCTGGCCTCTACCCTTTCCTCTATCTTCTGAGCATTGTTTTCCTCTTATCTTTTCCCCATTACTAGTCCCACACTAATGGCCCTTTTAAGTCTGGGACATCTGCATTTGTTAAAAAATTATGTCCTCTGTGTCTTGGGTAAAACACAGTTGCTCTGAGGGTGAGTTTAATTGGACACTATTTTTGAATCAAACATGCATGTTTGGACTCCGGCTCCTGTGTTGTGATTGGCTGATGAAACAGGGTACTAATCTTACATTTGTTTCTATTGGTTGGTTGATCTGTCCAGATGATGCAGTTAGCAATTGCTTCCTCTAGGCAAGATCACTTTATAACCAGAGGTAAACAAAATAGCAGGAAGAAGCAAGAATGATGGACACCTAAAGATCTGCAGATGTTTCATCAATTATCACTCCATCCCTCCTTTCCTGCTCTTCCTCCTTTTAGTTTGAACCTGTCAGGACACAGGTGGTTCTCTAGTATTTATTGTAATAATATACACTGTATATTTGTGCATTTTCCATCCATGTGAACTAAAGGGTTCCTGAAGTTCTACTGGTGGTTTTTGGGTTCCTGTCCCTAAGCAACATGCAGATACTGATGTATGCTTTGAATGGAACATTTGTTAAATGCCTCCAAAAATGCATTAAAAAGCTTGTCAGGTCACAGACAGTAAAAACACTTATGAGAACAAATGCAAGAAAATGAAAGAGAAGAATCAGCGCGTTCTTGATCTGTGGATTGTTTTGAAGTGTGCAGGTGCAGAGACATGAGAGGTTCAGTCCTGCTTTCAGTGTGTGTGTGAGGTTCAGTTCAGTGTGTGTGTGTGTGTGTGTGTGTGTTTGTCCATTTACAACACAGCTGCTGGCTGTCTTCTGCTCTGGACAGAATAATCACCACAGTCAGGTTATCATGACCCACTGAAAATAACATAATGCCCAAATAAAGCAAGTGAGAACATTCAAACTCATGTAGCGCTCCTCCTTGTCCTATCATCTAATCTATTTCTCCCTTCTTCTCTCATTTTCTCCTCTGGTGTCTCCTGCTTAATTTCCCCTGCAACCCCCAAAACTCTTCCTCTGTTTTTATTTCTCTCCTTACAAAATAATGTTAATCTAGTCTTTTGGCCTCTTTCTGTAATTTATGATGACAGGGGTTGAAAGTTTGAATAACATTTTGGTTGTTTCACAGCAGATCTTGTGATTAATGTGCAGGAGAATCCAAGCATTGAGATTCTGAGCATGATACTGGCACCAAACAGCTATATGTGGCCGAGCGCCGTTTGCGAAGGATGGAGAGGAATAATCAGGAAGGAAGAGAAAGAAGGGAAAAGAGATTTTAAAGAATAAGGGGATTATGTGAACAGAGATTTGAGTATTTAGAATTCTAAAGCAGGAGATTAAATAATAATATTAATAATAATAGTAGTTGATATTAGTTGTTGTTGTTCATCATCATCATCAACATTGTTATCATTGTCATACTCAACATAATAATAATAATATACATTACTTAGAGTCTTGCTAATAATTTAAGCACTATTATCCCTTTACGTTTAAAGGTGAGTCTGTTTAAATCGCATCCAGCCCCACAAGCCTAACTAATGACCTCAGACGTATGCGTTTGTAAAACCTCTTCCTCTCTCTCATTTTGCTCTCAGTGCCTTGAAAGTGGTGTGTTGGTTCCTGTAGTATTTAGGCATGCAGACTCCCATGACTAAATTGTATAGTGTCATTTCCACCAGGGCTTATGATTAGAGGAAAGGGCCTCAGTGTGTCAGATAATATCAGACAGGAGAGACGGAGGTAAGACCGCTGCCTGGAGGGGATGTGTGTGTGTGGGTTTCAATATGTGGTTTATGAGGACACAAATGTGTATAATGTGTAGGTGTATAACAATTTAAATATGAGTACACATGAAGTGTCCCCATAAACTAAATTACTTAAAAAATTTAAAAAATATAAAAAATATTTATAAAAAAATGAAAGATTTTCTGTGAGTCTTAGTTTCTGGGGTGGGGTAAGGGGATAGAATATACAGTTTACACTGTGTAAACCATTACGTTTATAGTGTGTGTGTGTGTGTGTGTGAACTGAGGGTGTGAATACCAAAACAAAGTTCCTCAGTGATATGATCAGAAGAAGGGGTAGTAAATGTTTCACCTGTGTGATTTTGTAAAGTGCGAGATCTGAAGACAGAATCTGTGATTTACAGGTTTATGTGCAGATAAAACAAATCACACAAAAGATCAGTTTGGACCACAGGGAGCTGTGATTCCACCCACCAGAACATATCAGACAGACACACACAGACCGGCCCTTTCAATACACCCCTGACTGCACCATCAATTAGCAGAGGCGTGTGATAGTGTGATTGTGTGTGAGTTTGGGGGGGATGGAGGAGGGTGAGAGAGAGATAAGTTTGTAGGCTATTGTCTCCTGACAGAGACCTGGATAAATGCCTTGTCTTTCAGTTAATGGAATAAAAGGCAGAATTATTCATTTGTTTCTCAAATGTAGCCAAAACAGCAGGAGAACAATGAAATACAAGCTCCCTTTCTGCACACTTGCCAAGCTACTGTACAGCACAGCTAAATACAGCTCAATCAGTCATTCTGTGATAACACACACACACATATGCACATTTTAAAGTAATACCATATAAGAGGATACAAAACAAATATTCAGATTCAGAGTTATCATATTTTAAGTTTATCTTTGATAATTGTTGTATTAACATTCATTAACCAACAACTTCTTAAGATCTACACTTAGAAACAAGCATGTCTGGTGGTTTTAAAGTTTTGTTTTAAGTGTTAAATAATCTTGTGTGTCGGGTACAACAATAATCTTTTGAAAAACATCTGTGTAAAACATGTTTACACATGGGATTATTTACAGTGATGTCAACAACGGGATTGGCTAATCTTACATCTGTATGTTTTTTTCTGGTTTTAAGAGGATGAGTTTAATTTAGCTCTGCAATAATTATTTGGAAACAAGCATTGTTCTAATCTGGAGTTCCAATCTGTACATACAAAGTCAGATTAAATGAATCGCATCTTCCATCTGTTTTTCCCAACATCCGCAGAAATACACATTTTCTTAAGGAAAAACAAGAGTATTAACAAGAGCAGTTCAGAGTAAATGTTTACCAGATCGGGAGAGATTAGTCCTTCAGTCTTTCCTCGGCACATTTTAAACAGACACAGAAACGCAACATTCCTGAAATTCCTTGACCTGATGGCACAAACACACACACTCACACACTTAAAAAAAGCATATATCACTTTCATTACAGTGCCACATTGACTTTATATGCAATCAGCTTGTATATTGCTTGGCTGTGTTCTAAAAACCACAGCAGTGAATTAAAGGTTCAGATCGACAGGAGGATTTATCAAACAGATGATAAAATAAATGACATCATCACATCCCCAAACTGATCCAACCAGAATGCTGTGTAAGACAAAACACACTCTCTCTCTCTCTCTCTCTCTCTCTTTCTCTCGTTTTCTTGTGTCTCTCAGTGTACCGTTTAGTTTTATGTGTGTTCTTAATTGTAGGTGTCCTTGCTCTGATTGTTCTCTGGGCATTTGTTGTGCCTTTGCCTGGCCACATCAGAGAGCTATTTTAAAAGCCCTCATGCCCCACTCACCCTGCTGTTACCCTCTACTTACTCACTCACCTGTATTAAACACTAAGGAGAAGCTCAGACAGGAGAAACAATGTTTACAGGTTACAAAAGATCAAACAGGCTTCTTAAAGTGCTCTTAAACTTCTCGAGAACTTACAGAAAAGGCTCTTTAAACAAATGAGTTCCTTGAATCGATTCTGTTTCCTGATTCTTAAGATAAATAGTGCTGAATTGTTAATAACTGACAACACTTGTGTATTTTTTATTTACAGTACAACCTTAAAGGCCTTAATATAAATAATGTTTTTGAATTAAAACATGTAAATGTGTCATTGAATTGTTGAAATATTTACTTACAGTCTTCAAGCAAATAACTTTAAATGGGTTTGGTTGATATTTAAAAACCTCTTTTGTAATTGGTTCCCCAAATACTATGATTATAGAGTTGCAGTACTTCAGCTGAAATCCAGTGACAGAAAAAGCTACGAAACAGCATATGTTAAAAATGTGTTAACAGAGACTTAATCTCTGTCAGCAAGAGCTACAATATCTAATTCCTTTTTCCCAGCTGTTTATAGCACAAGAAATCCCCTGTCAGACTGTCTGTCTGTCTATTGGTCTGTCTCTTTTAATGCCTGTTTCACACATTATTTCCAATGCTAATGTTTAACATGGGCCATAAATCTGTTCAGTCTCACCAACAGGTCAGTCAGTAAGCTGCTTGCTTTTGCTCCTGTTTTTAATGAGTGTAGCGAATCAAATATGTGCAACTGGCAACCCGTCCTCTACTCTCACAGAGGAAGCTATTGTGTGTTCAAACAGAGGAAAAAAGATTTGAGTGGCGATGTCACTGATTTATGTGGTATAAAGTTGCACATTGTATCTCACAGCATGTAAGCATTTTATAGCTTAGATTCTCGTATGATTATGTAGCATGTAGCTGCAATTTTGAGTGCATGTTTCATTACAGGCCGTGTATCCGTGATAAGTGTGTGTAACTAGCCTTATAAAGCAAGCAGCTATTGTGTTATAAAACTTTTCTGCACTGTAAGGCATAAATAGTGTGTGGTATTGGCCATGTTGTGTTTGTGTGCTGGTCTGACATTGTATTTCCATTCATTCACAAGACTTAAGATTTTCTGAATGCACATTCCTGGTTTAATTTGTAATCATAATTGTCCATTTTGATTTATAATATATTTTGACTATAACTCAGTCGATTGCTGTATATTCAGTCTATCTGTATATAAAAAAATGTTTGTTTTAATTTTAAAAAGAGAATCATATAAAGGTTAAAAACTATTCAGCCATTATTCGTACACTGCAGGGCTGTGTGAAGTAAAATCATACACTTCACTTTATGAAGCAATAAATAAATTTCAATTCCATTACAAAACAACAGGAAGATATTACACATGCATATGCAAATACACACACACATACACCAACACACATAGACACGTGTTTTACGGAAAGAAAGTGGTCGTTAAAAGCTGTAATAATTTATGTTGCCATATTTTGTATATTTCCACAGTTGCATTATGACATAAGATGACACATTTCATCATTTCAAGTACAGTTATGACACATCCTAACCTTGTAAACGGCTCACATTATTTTTTGCAGCTAATCTCAAAATTCCTGGATGTTAAAATGTAATTGATCTGAATTCTTTTTGTTTTACTTTGATCAGAATTTGATGTAGATTTAGCATTTGTGTATAAAACTGTATAAAAGGTGCATTCTCACTTTTAAACTTCCCAGTTTGGGTTTTGATTCCACAAAGAAGATTACTGTCACGATGTTGTCTGTGTTCTGCTCTTTACTTTCTTCTTAAGGGGTTGAAAGCTATGTGACAGATCGCATTGTAGAAAATCAAACCCCCTCAGGTAAGCTACTTAGCCTGTCTCAAGAGCCTCTTACACAAATCTGCACCGAGAAGAGAGAGAGAGACACACAGGGAGAAGGGGGATCATATCTCATCAGCATGCGCTTTTTGGCATGTCTTGTTATCACTGAGTGCAGATTCTGCGTGACAGTGTTGAACAACATGATCACTAAACCCCTGCTACTGCATGGATCAAAATATCAGCCTGTGATTGTAGTAATTCTGTGGCTGCCCTCTGGGTCAACTGACTGAATAATAGAGTCACAGAAAAATACATTTTCACTTATGCATTTATGTCAGACACACTTATCCAAATCGACTTGCATTCAGGAAAATGCATTCTGGGTATTTTTTGTGTTCCTGTGGCTCAGTTGGTTGGGCGTTGCGTAAGCAGCTAAGATTGTGGGATCGATGCTAGATACTCGTTTGAAGTGTTAGATCCTGCAGGGGGAAAATACAAGGACAAGGAACCCACTTCTGCTCAACAGATGGTGGATGAACGCAATCTCTTTTCTGCAAGCGTATTTATACAACAAATGGCATCTGTGAGTGGCTCTTTAAAGTGAGAGGTGTGTTATGATTGGATGAGAGGAATCAATGAACAAGTCTTCCTGTCAGAACTTAACATGCCCTTTAACATTTATTTCCCTTTAACATGCCCATATAGTCTTTCACTAAAGCTTCCAGTGCACTGGTTACTTCTTGCCTGTATCTGTGAATAGATGAATGAAAAGTATAAACAAATGAGGTGATAAAGAGGAATGAGGTGATTTGGGGCTTTTTCTACACAAAGAAGTGATTTGACAGAGGAGCGTCTGTGTGCTGAAACAGTCCGCACTCATCTCTCTTTCTTTCTTTCTTTCTCTCTCTCGCTCTTTCTGTCACTTAAAGAATGCTCTCCAGTGCTGGATTAATTAAACTCTAAACATTAAATATTGATTGATGCATTATCAGCGCCTCCCAGTCGCTTCCGCACAGATTGATTTCCGACGTGATTTATTGTCATATTTGTAAAGTCATTTCACTTGATAACAAAGAAGAATTGCTGCTTGCCACCTCAGCCCCCGCACCCCCTCACACACACACACTCACACACACTTCTTTAACACCCCCCAAACAAGCCTCTCTCTCTTTCTCTCTCCATTTGTTAGGTATAAGATATGTCTGCACACAGCCCGTGTATATTATCATTATTCAAATTGAAATGATAAAACAGCCCATGACTGATGCTTTTCCTCTTTGTGCTGTTCGCATATCAACACACTCTGAAATGAATCCTCAGAGAAAACGGCCTGGTTAAATCAGCAGCTATAATTCACGAACAGTCTTCACCTATTGAGTTTAAATTCTCTGATGTTTATTGTTATAAGGCGGAACTGAGAAAAGTTTTGTCTGCATTTGAATGCGACATAATGACTTTAAGAGTGTGACTATCAGAGCCATCACAGCTGTGCTTGCGTGATGTCTTTTATTGTAGCGTTTGACTAGCATTGATCTTATCACGCTACAATTTACATGTTATATTAGCTTATGAGAAAAGCATGTGATTTTTTTACAAAAGAACCACACAGCAGGTCAAGATTAGGTTGAGTATTCCCAGTATTATTTTTAAACTGGTGAACACAACGTCTATTTTTTTGTGACTTTTGAACAAACAATTATGCTGTTTGTATGTGCGTGTTCTCTGTATCAGTTATTTGCAGGTGCATTTTGCAACAAATTGAATTTGACTGATGTCTATTGAATTTGCTAACATTGAATTATAAGGAGTTGCTTAATTTAGGTTGTTTTGCAGTGTTTTGGGATCAAAGGTTTGCATGAAGCGGACAGACGCATATTTTGTGTGTTTGTGACAGGAATCTCCTTTGAAATATTTACTCTCATTTTATTTGTAAATGACCACAAAGTTCGTTCACCCTCGACAGGGTCACAGAGAGGTTAAAAGAGGGAATTAGGTTAATTTGTGTCAGGCAGAAAAGCTTTAAAAAAATCCCCTCTCGTCGCTATAGCAACTACAGTTACGATCATAGATAGTAAAACATGAGATCCTAAAGTTATTTTTAGACAGGATATCATTGGACAGGATAATTGCAAGCCATTACTATAGAATAAGAAAGATTATGCATCGCTATTTAATAGAACATCAGAACTGATTATATGTTAAAATATGTTACTGACATTATACTGACATTAAAATATGTTACTTTTTATCTGAACGGTTAATAATGATTTGCTGAAGGGTAAGTTAGGTACACTTAACAAATGACTGGTTTGTGTAGAGAAAAAAGGCTTCTCTTTTTGAACAACCTTTGAGACAGATAAATCACTTTTCTCATTACTGATCCAATCAATCTCTCCGGCTATAAGCGGGAGACATTACATTGTATAATTTAATTATTAATATACCTAATCTCATTAACAGCAAAATTAAGGGACAGATTTGCCTTTCCTTTATAAACCTGCCACTGGTAACCAATGGGAGCGTTCTGTATAATTATATTCATCATAATTTTCATAATTGGTGCATAGTAATGAGCGATTAACATACAATAATGGGTGAGAGAAGCTCTTTGTTCTTAATTATTGAACATGTACTCAAGTTTGTACCTCTTTTGTAGTGAATTGATACCATTTTACAATAGATTAATGGCATTAATTAGTGTTGAGTATTCCTGTGCTTAAATGTTAAAACGCTTGAAAAATTGTGTGACATATATGTTTACTTTGCAATCAAATTTGCATTTGCGTAGTTTATTGTTTTATTATAGTCCACTTTTTATACACAAAAACAGACACACAGGCATACACACAAAAACACACACATTCTCTGTCTGTGTATTAGATTTAGCCTTTTCTGATCAATTGTATTGATCACCTCTGAAATGGCAGGAGGATCAATAGAGCCTTAATGTGAGTTTGCTTTCAAATCAGAGACTGTTAAAATCAAGAGAAAGTCTTCAATAGACTGTCTGTTTTCTGTCACATACACCAGTAGATAACCGTGCATAATGGTGGCATATACAGTACACACACACACACACACACAGTCATCTCAGAGTCTATATATGAACGTACAAATTGAAAAATCCTATTCTATCCTTTTTTTGATGACTCTGTTTACAGCCCTGAAGGAGGCTGATCTAATGGCACCTCCTGTAGATGTTTGTCAGCTGTGTATGTTTGTTTTCACAGGGCCACGGTTGGCTGTGACTCCAGAGGAGACTTTATAAGTGCCTGCGCTCTTACTATGAATATTAACGAGAGAGTAACAGGGAAAAGGGAAGTAAAAAAGGAGAAAAAACAGAGAGAGAGAATAAGGGCATGAAATCTTTAAAAAATAGCTGCAATAAGAGGAAAAAATGATATAGAAAATAAGGAAGAAACTGGGCCAGAGAGAGTATTAGGCCAAAGCGCGTCACTGCTCCCTGAAACCTGTATAAAGGAGTAAAGGAAGCGATAGTGGGTCATGTGGGACGGAGCCAGCCAATGGAACAGGAAGTAATAAAAGCAACAGCATACTTTCCTGCACAGAAACCTGTGTGTGTACTGAGGGTGGTCAGTAGGTCAATAGTTGTGCTGTAACACGTTTTCTGACATCACACCATAAACAGAAGCATGATTGCTGTTCTATACAGAGAGAGAACAGTGAGAAGTCAGTTTCATGCTGAATTTGTCATTCTTGTTTTTTCCCTTTATTTCATGCGAGTGTGTTTTACAGTGTGGTGTTTGTGAATGAGACTCCTTGGTCTGCTTTTCAAAGAAAAGACCAGCTCACAGCTTACATTGCTTCAGACAGTGGCGACTTCTAACCACCGAAACCCCAGTTCCGTCTAATGTGTGTTATTGCTTGTTTAAAAGAACAATTAAAAACAAAAAGCTTGATTTAAATGCTGTTTTTTTTCCTTTGTCTGGTGTTTGAAATATGCGTTTGAAGGAATTCCCATCTTAAAACACGCTTATTTTAAAATTTCACGCATTTAAACTTGCTGGTGTGTGCAATACACAGCGCCTCTTCCTAAACAAGGCAATTACTGGAATGGGCTGGAAATTTCTGAACCATTTTACAATAATTCAATTATATCATAATATACATTTAAAAATGGAAAAGCAAAGGAAATAAAGAACTTTTGTTGTTGTCTCTCTTATAATAGATGTATGTATCTTTTAGGACTAACAACAGCCCTGTAAGGAGAGTGTTTTATCACTGACTCTCGCTGCATCTGTGGTGTGTGTTTGTGGCTGTGTGCTGTATTAAGGGCAAGAGGATCAGAGCAGGGCTCTCCTTTCTCTGACATGTAGGCAGACTGTGGAAGTGATGGTCTGGGATAAGTGTTTCTCACTGAGCTAAATGCTGTGTCATCTTTCAGCGGTCAGCAAATACTTACTTGAGGAGCTGCATTTTAGAGTCAAACATCTCGTGTTTGAGCTTTGTTGAGTTATTTACAAGAAGTGTTTTAGTGGTTTGTCTATCTTTTGTGTATTTTTTGTTTACCTTTTTCTTAGTTGTTCACCCACTTACAATGCCTTATATTTTCTATTAAAAAATATTAAGCACAATGTCCAGTATCAAACAATGGCAGTAACAAAAAGATTTAACATCTTTAGTTTTTAAGTCTTTAGACTTTTAAGATTCAAAGTATTTAGTTTACCCATGTGTGACTTTTTTTTAAAAAAAATAATTAGCAAGGAGAATTTTCTCCTTCTGTTTAAATTTGTAAGTAAAGCGTATCTTTTAGCGAAGTAAAAAAATGTAGCTCTGTCAGTGCAATATGTAACATCCTGCAAATACCATTAATCATAAGACAAGTGAATGTGATGTAATTTAATCCAGGCATCATCTCAGTTCTGCTCATCAAAAAAATATGTCTGGAATCCAGAACACAACTTGTGAATCACTAAATAAACTTCCTCTAAAGATGACAAACCCCTTTAAGTTTCGTGTAGACTTGTCTCACACACACACAGCCATACACATCTCTTCTCGCTGACCATCCTCTTATTGTTGCTGGTAACTCGACACTGAAATCTTCTGTCCCAAACAGCAAGATACTTGCTGAAAGTGTTTGTATTTAAACTTCAGGACATCTGAGCATGTGCTAATCTCTGTCCTTTCATTTGTGCTGTGGTGTTCTTTTCCTGTAAGTATTTTGGGCTTTTACAGTTGGGAAACACTGGTGTGGATGAATACTGTCTATTCTGTGTAATTAAAGAAGTTGGTGACTATTATAGCTTATGTTTTCCTGCTGATTCTCATCAGTATGGTGTTTTTTCTTTCTTTCTTGACAGCAGCAAGACACAAGCGTAACTGCAGGAATTAGAGAGGTAAAAGCTATGTTTGATAAAATGCTGGCTGTGAGCTTATGTGTGTCACAGTGGGAGGGTGGGTTCACTAGAGGACAATGGTTTCACTCTGATCTCTTAATTAATGGGGTCTTCTAATGCCAGGCCAGGTATTGTATTTTAGTGCAACCAATTTTCGCACTTCAGAAAGCTTTGTGCATCTTGATTATTTACCTGTACAGTTTTATTCATTTCTTTCTTTCTCTGTGTATTCATTTTAAAATGTTCAAAATGTGTGCAACCTAGTTTCCATTATGTTATACTATTTTGCACACCAAATAAGGATTTTTGATCCCTTTTTGTAATGCATGTTTATTTTTTTTTAATTATTACATTCATTTTTTTTATCTTCAAATGCTATACAATCATAAATCTAAAAATCTAACGATTTTGTTTAGGCATAATTGAAATCAATACTATTAGCATGCATGTGTGTTTTCTAGTTAAATTATGCAGTTTTGTTATGGCACAATTATTTTAGTGTTCAGTCGGTACCTGAATATTAACTGAGCAGCTACTGAGATGAATAAACTATACGTTATTTGTAATGTAAAGCATTCACACCCGGAGGCCTGAAACTTAACACGTTAGAAAAATGCCTCAATGGCTGCAATAATCCGCGTCATCTGTTGATAACAGATGGTTGATGTCATCAGGAGACGCCTGCCATAGAGACAAGACCACAATTTACAACCCAGATATATTAACTCTGTGCACATTTTAAAACGCACAAAATACTAAAAAAAACTATTAAAATTACAAATTAAAGTACGATACTTATAATTTAAAACTTGCATTATTGTTTATTTTGACCGACTCTTTAAACTATGAATGCCTGTTTAATTTAGTATTCCGCTCACATTTAGTCAGGCGCGAGCGCAAATGAATGGGGATAAATGGGGCTTAAAACAGTCCTGCGTCAACTTCCAACAGACAGAAAAAACAGCCGCATTAAAGAGAAGAGCCGCACTAAATTCCGCAAAAGGACAACATTTTGCGTTTGTGACATGCAGTTCAAATAATTTCAAGTTTTATAAGGTCCTTCTTCACACTTGCCATCGCTTCGGTCCAACTCCGAGTGCGACGTTTGTGATCCCCCGCGCAGCGCATGTAGTTCAGCTCCCCACATGTTGAGCTCTGCTACAAAGGAGCTGTTTTAAAAAAA
>JBAJNP010007625.1:0-22102 GCA_036877545.1 Yasuhikotakia modesta | reverse complement strand
CAGTGAAACTATAAACAAACCAACGCTGTACTGCCATGTGATCAGTCTTAACATTGTAATGGCTTAACATTGTAATATACTACAGGTCTGTAATGCAAAAAATGTCCCACATTAGGGCAATCCACCCTATTATTTGTAGTACATATATATTATTTATAGATATTTGGAACAACTGGACATAATTTTTGTTTCTTTATTACTTTAGAAACGTATTGATCTTATGTTTAATTGCTTGAGATAACAATGACACAGAAGTGATTTTTGACCCTGGGTGTCACATTATTCTGTAACCCGCTGTTGTACGGACACGGTTGCAAGACGGCACCAAATGGAACCTTCCTGTTAATATTTGTTGACAAGACAGATGGGAAACAATTTGGAGACGGACAAAAGTGTCAATTCATCTTGTGGTTTAATGGTGTGGAAAATGATACCGCAGTGGATGGGGAGGTTGAATTTAGAATTATGAATATGCATTGTTGGTTAGCATAGATGGATAATTAATTGAAATAAATCTTATTTACACCCTGAGCTGTTTTGGAAGTTTTGCTGTTTAGGAATTCATTAGAGAAAATCTGTTGCAGGGAACAGGGAATTTGGCAAGCTAGTCGTTGATACTGAATTATATCGTATATAATAACCCGAGTTTTTATGGTAAATTAATAAACTTGCAAATCTATAATGAAACTAAACACTGTTTGAGCTTCAGTTACCTTATCACAGCATACATTGTTTTTATTGGCTGAGCTCAAAATATACTGGGGAGTGCGTAAACTGACAGATTGGAAAGCCTGGTTTGTGATCAGCCAATCACAAACCAGGCAGGTGTTAAAGTGCCGCTTTGCGATTGGCTGATTGTCTCTGGGGTCCTGTAGAAATATTCATCCCTGGCTGGACAGCTGGTAGTATATTATGCTAACTCTAGAGACCTTTTTCAAAAGGGTGCTATCACATCTCAGCTGTGTGTGTGTGTGTGTGTGTGTGTGTGTGTGTGTGTGTGTGTGTGCGTGTGTGTGTGTGTGTGGCATGTTTATCTGTGATATCAGGGAGTAAGCCAATGGAATTACTGCTGTCTCACCATCCACCACCACTAAAGCAATCTATCAATCTATGAAAGAGAGAGAGAGAGTGGGACAGAGAGGTCTGAAGTATACAGGCAGTCAGACAGGCCTGAAAAATGAGACAGGGAACTTAAAAGAGAAGTTTAATCTTTTCCCAGGAGGAATTCTTGTGTTTGTCGGGGTCAGTACCAATCAAGGGGACATGGTCAGAGGTCATTGTCAGAGAGAGAGAACTTGAGCTCCCTCATAAATAAACTGAAGCTCTGAGCGTCACGGAGTCACAAAGCATGATGGGATGCCAACATGCTGTCTGTCACGCTGCCAAACCACCAGGTGCAGGAAAGATTAGTGATGAGTTTTTCCTGATAAATGAGCCAAATTTCATTTACACACACAAATAAAAATTCAAAGACAACATTCAATCAAAACAGACATCTTTACTTTTAATAAATGTCCCTGAGAGTAACTCAAGGAGGAAAAGTGTTTTATCAAAATGCAACAACTTTTCTGCACCTAAAAGATCATTTCAACACATAACATAACATTAAAATGGACATACTTACTGTCTTACAAATTTTTTAATATTATAAGTGTTTTTTTAAAAAAGATAAGTTCTTCAGTGTTGTGCAGGACTCTGCTTTCATACATTTAAATGTCATAACTGGCTCTGTCTCTTTTCTGCTGCTTTAACCAATGCCATGTAGGTGGGAAAGTGTATTAACCAACATAATCATCTGTATTTTTTGCATTCAAAGCCTATTGGATAAAACCAAGTCCTACCTTACAGTATGTATTTACCCACAGAATTAACTTGTGTGTGTAAATTATATTTTGTGTTGTCTTTAAATAGTACATGTTAAGCAATAAAAAGACTGTTTGCCGTTCTAGTTATGCTGTGGATGAGGGAATTAAATGTCCTACAAGCATCATTTGTAGTGTTTAGCATTAAAGAACAGTACAGAGTGGCAATATTGGACTCTAATAGGTTCTTGATGAATGTTTAAGCATTTAGCTACAACATTACATTCCACATACAGCTCACTCTCAGGGGACCAGAATGAACTGTGTGCCTGAGATCTGACTGGCTGCACCTTCATGCTAACAGCTAATATATCATGTCAACCCAGCTCTCCTGACACATAGGCAAGGTGCTGCCCTGCATACGTGGGGGTCTGTACCACCTAATTGACCTGAATCCCCCCAAGTGGGGTCAAAACAAAAGATCAGGGGAAATTTAAGGTATGCATTGTTTTAACACATAGTCCTGTTTACTACGTTTTTAGAGCAAGATTTAGAAAACGATTTAGGACAAGTGAACCGTTTATTTTTCCCTAGAAAGGATATACATAGCAGATTTTCTCTGTTTGTTTACTAGTTAGAGCGCATTAGACATGTCAACAAAACATACAGTACATACTTTATTATTTTTATAGGTTATCTACAGTAATAAAAACAAATAGTGTGTTAGGAAGTATTAAGACATTAAAACCCTAAGAAGGTCATTGAATAGTTTGCACACCACACAGACAACGACAGAAAGCGCTAGAAGAAGCTAGTGTTTCGCTTTCCCCCGTCTCCTTGTGTTTGAGATGAGAAAAGGCAGTGAAAGACTAATAATGCCTAATTGGTTCACAGTTGTCTCATTGCTGGCGAAAGCGGCTTTGGTTCCTGCGAATGTGGCAGCCGGTTTCATTTTCACCCTGTCCAATTGTGTGCTGGAGTTTGCTAGCGTGAAGCCGCGGGGAATCGTTGTATTTGTATGTGTTGATAAGAGACGCTAGCTCACTAGCACTTTGCTACAGACTCATGTAGGCCGATTCCAGCACAAAAATGCATACAATACAACTCATGAGTGTTTTTAACAGTGAGAGGCTGCCTGCAGCCATTGCACTGCTTTATGATTCTGTTTTAAATATAGTTTGCTTTGCATTTCCACCGAGCATTAGCGGGTCAGCTTGTTTGAAAGAATAGCAGAATATAGTAACAGCCCAGGTTTGGAAACAATGTTATTAGGAGGACTGATGGAATAGATGTCAAATGCAGTCCTGTGTCTTTAGAAGAAATAACAGGACTTTGAACTGTTATTATCTGGAGATATGAACATAATCCACATGCACATTTGACATAGTTTATTGGGTTAACCTTTTTTATTGATCTCCTGATTGCTGTGGTGGTGCTATGCATTATGGGATTGGTCAAGGTCATGTTAATATAGCGCATTAGGTTTGATTTAAGCAGGTTAGAGAAGGAACTAACAGGCAAGTTCTTAAAAATAAGACGCCAGAGACATTTTTAATTTTAAGAAATGTAAGGAATGTTATGAGCAAGCAACAAAATGTATCGCAATGGCCAAATACATACAATACGTCTGACGCAATTGTACTGTTGTGTCTGTTGCTTTAAAATGTGATGTATTTACAACTAATTATATTATGCTTTCTTAAATACATTTGTTGCTTATATCTTTTATCATTGTCCATTTTTTGTGTATACCATGTGATTAAGTTACACATAAGTCTTTATTTTATAAATAATATTCCCTCCTTCCCATCATTTATTCTGTGTAGCTGACTTAGAATAATTTATCCGTTTTACAATGAATCTGGCTGTTACCTAATACATATTAAACCACGTCAATCTGCAAAGCAACAGAATTAGGTCCCATTTTCCCATATAGAGTATTACATAATTGAATGTCTCTTTCAAAATTATAGTTATGGATTGAGAACTATCTTTCACTGAAAGGCAATAACAATACATTATACATCATGTGACATAATTGCTTTATTTCAGAGTTTGATGGCTCTCTCCACACGCTAAATCAGTTTAAAATATTAGAGTTCGTTTTTGTACACCTGAAATTGAGAATAAAATGGGAAGCGAGAGACTGAGAGCTTGAATGCATGTTTACGTGTCTGTAGCTTCTGTGCTGTGAATTACAACTGAGGAACCTACATATAAATGAGATGAGTGGAATACCAATGACTATGCAGAGAGAGAGAGAGAGAGAGAGAGAGAGAGAGGTGGACAGAGTCTTGGCTGAGGGTGTGAGAGGATGAAAAAAGAGAATGTGTGGGAGTCACTATGTGGCTAAAAGCATGTTTGGCTAGACCATATGAGAGAGAGAGAGAGAAAGAGAGGGAGTGAGAGAGATTGAGAGAGAGAGATAGAGCTATGGATGTACTAGCATATGCAGCTTGCAGGTTGACTGATGTCTTGCGCTGTTACACACATTTGTATATAGAAATCTGTGATTTTGTCATTGTTCAGCTGTCTGTGTGTATGTGTAATTGTGTGTGTGATCTCAAGGGCTTGTGTGAGTGTGTGTGCATGTATAACACGCATGCGTGTGTGTCAGGGGCTCAGGGGCCGTTTGACAGAAGATAAGATGGATGACTCCGCAGTGAGGGTTAAACCCGACTCTCAGAACACACACACACAAACACAAACAGACATACAAACTCATTAACACACTCATACATGGAGATAAAGGATTTATTTCCGCTGCCATGTGAGAGAGATCTAATGTTTATTGTAAACGAGGGTTAAATTTAATGGGGTGTTTATTTAAAATCACACTTTTGTGTCTATTGCCAGTGTGCACACAAACTATACTTCTGGAAACCAGTTTAAGCTACATGCAATATTTGTGTTTTAAAATGCATTATTTTTAAGCTAAAATCTGATTGGATGAGGCAGTTATTAACTACTTGTGTGTGACATTTAATGTGATATAATGTTCTACTGTAAAGACTCCAAAAACTTTGATGAAAAAATGGTTTATAATATTAATATTTTTATGAATAAGTGAAAGACACTCAAAAAATCCATGTTTTAAATGTAATCAGAATGTGTGCTGCTGGTGTCATACATATGCTAACAGGCTGGATGTACATTGATTTGTTTTTATCTTCTGTAATCATTATTTCGTGTTGACTGCTGTAATTGGCTTTTGGTCACAGAAATCCTTTATATTGAATCGCTTGGCTTTTTCAATAAGCAATTTGGTCTAATTTACGTTCTCTCAAAACAACCGTTTTCCACAGCATGTGCCAAAAGATGCAGTTCAAACATTCAGCCTCTCTCTCTCTCTCTTTCTCTCTCTTTTTGTTTTCTCATTTGTTTTGTGTATTTTTTTTTTAAGTTGTCAAAGTTTGGCTGGTTGCTGTTGCCATGTTGGCCCCTTTTGGTAGATTTAGGAACCAGTCTAGTTTCTAGAAACATCCTCTCCACTGACAGTCATACACAGCATATTACTAATATTTCATTATTGTATAGAAGAATATAGACATGGTCTCACCAAAGCACAATTTGTTTTCAGGGCTCTTAAAAGTGTAGACTTGAGTTGTATTGAATCAAGTAATTTTAACATCACAGCTCAAAACTGTCCCTAGTCAAGGGATTGGAACTATGTGTCTTCCTGTGGCACCTTCAACCAATCAGCATCGTCATGACATCACAAGCAACCAGGGCATATGAACTTTCAGGGGGTCTCGTACCCGACAAGCAGCTGTCATTGAAATTAAAGGCCTTTTTGGTATTTTCTGAGATAGAATTAAGCCAGTCAGATTTAGGCTTCAGTCAGAGTTTCTCATTCTACCTCTGTGTCGTTTTGGACACGATTGGCTGATGTCAAGCTTAAAGTAGCTGGGGGGCCGATGGGAAGAGGAACATATCGCTGCAAACACGGGGGCTGGGACAGAAGGTTAGCGCTATGGCAACAAATCCATTTCCCCGCTGTTGTATAACATAACTATCTTTTTATTCTGAAGGGCTCGGTCAATGGCTTGTGCAATTGAAAATGTGTTTTGATGTACATCAAATTACAGTCTTTGAGAGAGAATCTGAGAATATACATGTGCTGGTTTTTATAGAGGATTTGTGTGCTTGAACTAGCGTAATTTAGAGCAGAGAGAGGGAGCGTTCGCCTGTGTGTGGTGTTTACATGTGCACCAGACAGTATGTTTTATTCATGCCGCTATCTTCTGAGGTATTTGGTATGCTATGTGAGTTTATGTGGACGTGTGTACATGTGTTTTCAGCCTGGTCTGTATTTATGTGGCCGTCCACAGTGCATAACCGAGCTGTTGAACTCATTATTCATGCTCCTAGTTCATCAGTTGATCTATTGAAGATGACTTTTTAAGCAAAAGTTATCTTTCGCTTGTTCCCTCCAAACCCACCCCAACAAAATGCTGTTTTGAAGCATTTCTGAAATGATAATTTACTTTCCCACCTTTTGTAGGTCTTGTGGTTTAAAAACGGGAAGATCTTTATTTATTGAGTGTAAACAGAAACACTAAAGTGTCAACAGGAAATGAAATGTGTGAAGTAACACAAAATAACAGTTTTCTTAATCATTATTTTCTTTGGTTATGCGGTAGAAATACAAAACAAATAAAATAAATCGACTTAAGAAGGTCTGTGTGGAATTAACATTTGTTTTTAGAAAATATATCTTGAATTAAATTTAGTCCTCCTACCTCACTGGCGATTAGTTTATATTTCTTCTTAAGCATAAATCTTAAGAATTCCTTAAAGGAGGTTTTAAGGTGTTGCTTTTAAAAAGAAACTAACAGTTTGTCAACAGGACGAGGAAAATAAACCTAATTGCATATAGTGTTGAAAACAAATCTCATTATCGTACACAGCTTCTCAAGTAAATGTATCTTGTATTAAGGCTGTTTAGGGTTTTTTTAACTGGAAAACCAGCATTCTGCATCTCCTGTATCTCCGGGCTGTATCCCCAGTCTCTTCTGAAGGCCGAGCCTAGAGCTGTGCTGCTGTATTGATCTGACTGGACTCCCCGATGACCCGCAATGTTTACACTGGACTTGAATGACTAATGCAGTGAAACTCACTTCCAACAGCAGGGCTGAGGACTGAGAATGAGAGAACTCTCCCTCTCTCTCTCTCTCTCTCTCTCTCTCACTCATTCATACACACACATACTGAAGGTATTACACTTTCATTTATTCTGTATACTAATATTGTTTTGTCGTCTTTGTTGCATGGAGTACAATACCAATGCTGTGCTCGACAGACACAAATGGCAGTGAATTATATTTGTTGTGCTGTTTTGATGGTGTTGTTACCCTCAGTGATGCATTTGACTGGAAAGGCCTTCAGTAAAGCGAATCAAAAAGCTTCAATCGATTGTTCCCAAAGGCACGAGGCCTGTTTGTCAATCAATCAAGGGTCTGTTACGTAGCCATGTGGACTGTAATTATGCAAAAGTATTCATACATTGTTGCTCTGGGAGTTTAAATTAATAACACAGAGTTAGCAAATAATGCTGAGGGGTTAAAAATCAACAAAAAGGACAAATGGTGACTGAAATCGATGCTCACACTCTTTTCTGAAGGTTTACCTCAGCTTTCACAAGAGCTGTAGCCATGAGGTGAAATATGGGGATGTGTGCGCTTACTGCAGAGAGTTCCTAGCTATTGTATGGCTCTGCATTAAACCACACAGTTGTGGCTAGGGTGGAACAAGTAAAGTATAACGCAGCATAAAAAACATGTGGCTTGTAAAAGCTACACTGTTTTTAGTACACTATACTCAGTATATACTCCACAGAGACTCTGTCTACAAATATACTCTAATTTCTGCCTTTAGTGTTATTTGTGGTAAGTAGTATTTAATGATTAGCAAGTGGCTTCAGTGGGACTCAGTGTTGTTCCAAATAAATGTTATTTATTGGATTTAATCTGTGGTTATTTCAGGCGGCTGTAATAGGCATAAATATTAAAGTGTTAATGCCATAATGCTGGTAGCATCTCTTGTCCTTTTGAACCATTAATTTGGCCCTAAATAGGGGCCACTGTAGGCCTCAAACACCCACTGTCATTTCCTATGTGCATTCTATGCATTATGTGCATTCTATGCATTATGTGCATTCAAGTGTTTATATGAGTGACATAGATATTATATATTATTCTGCAACTCATTCTCTGTGCAAAATCATCTCCTTTATTCCCCCATTTAAACGTTAAGCAGTCAACTGACGTTTCATTCTGTCTTTTGAAAGCCGCTTTGCTTTCCTCTGTGTTTTCTGAAGGCCTTTCTAACCCCTAATCCTGACCTGCTGCCCAGCAGCCCCACAACAGCCCACAGGTCTGTCAAGACTACAGCACCTTTGAGTAATTGTTACATTTTTATTGAAAGGAGAAATCGATCTGCCCTCTTGATCTCTGAGGGAAAGGTGTGACGGGAACAAGGCTGAAACTCTCAGACCTTCTGCTTAAATCACACCAAAGTTATTGTTGTTTTCCAGTCTGCCTTCATTAAAATTTCTTTACAGATTTTTAAGGTGATTTGCCCTTATAGGTAAAAGCAATTCACAGCAATAACTTCTGAAACGAGAAAAAAAACACATTTTCTATTGACTGGTGAATCTATAACATAAATTTTACGTTTGACTGCTTTGCTCAGAATTAATGCATAATTTTTTTTCTGTTTTTTTCTGAGAGTAAAAAAGATGTACAGTAGTAGTTACTGTAGATAGCAGTGCTTTTATTTATCTGTCATTTTTTGTGAATGTGGGTCATATTTTATGAATTGTATGAACGTTGTTTCGCTTCCAGAATAAAGCCTAACTCATATGCAGCATATACCGTACCAAAAACCTTTAATCGTCCACTGTCTTCAGACTTGAGAAATAAGGTATTAATTCTAAACTAGAGCTAAACTAATTCACAAAATATTACTGTCTTGCTCTTTGTTATCTCAACAGTTGACTAGCCAAGTGAACTCAACAGGACACACCCGCCAACTATTATATGCTTATAAAAAACTATATGCTAATAGAAGAACTGTGACTTAAGTACATACAACTGTGACAATGATATTCTGCAGTATTATCGTTGTGCTCACGGCTGTAAGCGGAGCGGCTGTGGTCCGAGCGAGAGCAATAATGGTTGCTGGGTGTTTGGTTGTTAACTGATAGAACAGCCTGTGTGAGCGTTTCACTGTGACCTCATTAAAGCTTCTGCCACAAAGTCAAGCTCTTCACAGGATACAGCGCTGCCGCTAATGATGGAGCGCGGGGCTAAAAGTCAGTACCACACGATGCTAATTTGTTTGTGTCAGTGTTGTTTCAAAATGGGCTGAGATAAGTAACCCATGCAAATAGGTGGCAGGGCTTGTTTGGGAGAGACCCTGGAGAGATTCAGGTTTCTGTATGTGTTTTTATTAGATTTTTCATGTTACTGACATTTATTGCAACATTGAGGGCATTATGATGTCACAAAAGCTTCCAGTTTATTGGATAATGCATTGGCCAATGAACAAACAGGTTTCTGTTGTTGTGATTTTAAAGCGGGATATTCTAGATTATAGATTTCTGTGAATAACAGCTTTTTTCTCACAAAAGGCTGTTGTGTGTCTTCAAGACGTTTATTGTAGCGCAAGCCTATTTTTAGGTTTTATTGTGCTTTTGTGTCCCAATTTATTGCAGTTGCATGGGAAAAGAAACCAACAGTCTCAGGATTGTTCCTAAAGGAAAACTCAGGGTTTGAAACATATGAACAAGCAAATAGTGACAGGATTTATTTTTGACTGAACTTATCCCTCAGGTTGTGTATCAGTCACAGATGTGGATGTTTTCTGTGTGTGTGGAGCTCTGGGGCAAAGGGGCAGGAGACTCATGCTGGGAATAGAGGGATGATAATGAGGAGAACGTAGAGGGAGGCCCGGGGGAGGTGAAATGCTCAGGTGACTAACAGGAACTGGGAGAGGAACGTTGATTCATCAGACAGAATTTGGCTATTTTTAGCCTCTCGCCCGATTTGAACCCTCCGCTGTTCTCTGCCCTATTTACAGTAAATGTAGTTCATGCATGTCTACATGTGTGCGTCGCAAAGGATTTTTCAGGATATCATTTCAATATTTCATATAACACCTCTCTGAGGGAATACTATCTTGCTGTCTTGCTCTCAATATTATAAGTGGAATTTGTTGCATTTTTAATCACATACAATTAAGCACAATCAGCATCCACAGCTATGGGAATTTTAGGAATTCTGGGATTCTAGTTAGGAATTCTGAGAACTCTGAGTGTATGTTTTGATAAGCTTTTGAAACCAATGGAAACAGCCATGGATTAGTGATTTTTCTGTCAGGATAATTGGAGAGGATGGCTGAGAAAACAGTTTAAAACACATTATTATTGTAATTTAGTTTGGTGCCAGTTATAGTGCAGAAATTAAATGCATCTTTAACTTCTACTGAACAATTGTGTCTGTCCTGTTTTGAATTTGACCCTTTGTAATTGGGGTAATAGATTTTGGAGGGTTGTAAAGGGAGGCATTATAATGGGCTAATGAAATCAGGTCATGGTCTTTAACTGTCTTTAGCATCTTTTACTGCTTCCATTTTTTTAAATATCAGGATTACAATGTCTCAGAGGATCCTTTCATGTAATAGCTTAGATGAGCTAAAGCGTCGTACAAAGTGTGTTGTATATACACACACACACACGTATATAAGATTATTATGCGGACATTTGACTTGACAGAGTAAATTGCAGCTATACTCTCACAACGTAAATTCTTCATCATCAACAAAGTGAGAACCAAACCTGTTATAAGCCTAAATATACTAAAATTGATTAAATCAATTGAAAAATGTTCTATTCAAGTAATAACAGAAGGTGTTTGTTGTCGTAATGATGACAAACAGCAGCACACAGAAATAGTAGATATTTTGTTCTCTCGTGCACGATTAGCGATCACACAATAGGTAAACTGAGCATGAGGCTAATCCAACCGTGATCCGGCCCACCTCTTTAAGCAGACCACGGCATTGCTGAACAAACCACACCCAGGGTTTGTTCGGAAGCCACACCCAATTTTGGGAGGTCAAACACACTTGTGGTTCAGAGTGCCTAGTGTGAATATACCCTCAGAAACGACGGACACAAAAGACTGACACAAAACATGACACATTATTATACACACAGTTTCTAAGTTCCTGAGCAAGTAGTTTCTAAGCATTTTTGCCTGTTTGTGAGGATTACACAGTTGAGCTTGGGTGTGTGTGTGTGTCTGTGTGTGTGAGCGTACATGTATACGGTTTTCTATGCTACTCCATTCAGTGTGTTCCTGGCTAAGGGAATTAAATGCCACTCAGTGAGATTGATGTGTAGTGTGATAGCAGCTTGTGAAAGAGCCGCAAAGGCTTCTGGGATTGGGACTCATCTTTTATTGTATATAAACTCAGGACAGTTCATTTACACACAAACACTCAAGCTTTGAATCAAAGTGTTACATTTATATGCTATGCTATTAATATAGGGCAATTTAGATGCTGTGATAATGTGATTTACTGTGATATAATGTGAATTACTGTATTTATTATAGTAGTTGTTAGTCAAAAGAAAGATTAATATTTTGCACCTCATGTTATGTAATAGTTGGCAGGTTTCTTTCCGTATTATGGCAACATGACTCATATTATTATTCACTATTGGTCACTTTGTGTTTGACAAACTACATGTCTTTTTGAGGGCAATAACAGTGTAAATGTGTAGCCGTGAATTGTGTGTATAATGTGTGGTGGGCAGGGACAGATTCCAGCAGTCGCACAGTCCGTCTCATGGGATTGTCAGGGTTCATCAAGGGGTTACCTTGACAACCCTTGCCAGACATATCACTATAATGAACAGGTTAGGGTTTATTCCTCAAGGGACCCTCTCGTCCAATCAGAAATCAGTATTTTTGCACGTGTCATGCACCTCTTCCTAAGGCTTTCTGGTATTTATTTAGGAGCAGATAAACATGAGTTTGTGTGTGTTATCTATCATATATTCTGTAGGTCATGACAAAAAACTATTATTTATTTCATCATGGGACCCTCACAGGCCGCTTAGCTGTCGTCTCTTAACAGCCAACAGCAGGAAGCGAATCACGGCTGGTGTACGTTCCTCAGCTGCAGCAGGTCAGAAGATGTGGAGATCTTGCAGTTATCGCCTCAGATTTTCAGCGGTTTGCTGCAGTGGTTTTTCACTGCACAGCAATGACTGATTTTTAAAACGTTTTATCGCCATAGTGAATTTAATGACGTGATCAGCAGAGATTGTGTTGTGTGTGTTGAATGTCAAGTGTGTGCTTGTGACTTGCTTTCTCTCTCTCTCTCCTTTACGCATTGTGTTTTATGGAAACAATCAGGTTAGTGTTTTTAAATCATTCCCTCTTTCCGGCTGGATTCCCAGAGTCCATATGTGGACAAGCAAAAACCGCATCGCTACATGCTAGCTGAAGAATTAATGTCAGGGGCATTAACAGAACATTTGGGCTTGCGTGTCTAAAACAACAGCATCCGCTCTACTGAGAAAGCTTTTCATTAAATATATACAAAAATATATACACAAGCTTTTCATTTAATACATAAGAGTTTCAGTGAATCAGGCTTTGGGTGTTGAGTGACTTGTTGGGTCTAAATTTAGTTCAGCTCAGTGGAGTTTGGACCTGGGCCTTGTGCAGGCCGGCCGTGGTTTACAGACCATACTCACGTTTTTATTTACACTGATAACGAATTTCAAGGACACAGACATTTGGTCTGAAGGCAATCCCGCACCCGACACACCTGCATCAGAACTGGGCTGATAACACACCATATGAAACACTTTCACACCCAGGATTATCCATTATTAATTGAGTGAGAAACATTTTTAATCTGTAACCTTGAGGCAGAAAGTCTACGAGAGGTCTTGTAGTGACATGTGCTCAAATAGGTACAGAGGCTTTTGACTCTTGGCTGAGTTGAGCAGAATGCACTTAGACAATATTTGATTATTTTTCTCCCTCTCCCAATAGCAAATGTTGCTATGAATTGTGTGTTGAATTATAAATAGTCAAACAAGCGAAGGAAGGTTTGTGCTTTTAAATGTAAGTTTAACCCTGATTTTCCTAGCCACGTTTTCACTGAAGGCTTATTGCTTCTCAAAACAGCTCAAAACCCAATACTAGAAGTGTTACTGTAGCTCAACTGGTAGAGCATTAGCAGTTAGCAGCGTTAGCAGTGCAAAGGTTGTGGGTTCGATCCCAGGAAATACAGGTACTGACAAAAATATATGCCCTAAATTCATAGTAAGTCGCTTTGGATAAAAGCGTCTGCCTAATGAATACATGTAAAATGTAAGTCTGGTCAGTTTTAACTGTACCTAGAACAATAACAACAACAATAACAGCTAAAATAATTACTCAACTGCAGTCTGTGGAGAAAAACCTACAACCTTCTGACATAAGGACCCAGAGATGAAGTTCTCTAAGCAAAATGAGTGAAGTGTGAGACGAGCAAGATTTGAAATGCATTTTAAACAAATAGCATTAGAACCATTCATCTGAAATACCAAGCAAAATTTGCTTTTCTTCCTCCATATTATATAAATATTCATGTCCATGTTCAGAGTTCAATATCTGCTGGAACTCTCCAACACAATGGATGAAAAGTTCGGTGAGACCCAGGACATGTTATGCATAAAAATTAACTGTATTGTGTGTGTTTGCTAATGTCTGTGTTAAAACCTGAATCAATGGAGAAGAATCTATGACCACTCACTGTAAGAGCTCTGTCAGGAATGTGCCAAAAGTGAAACGCTAAATAAATCGATTAGCTTTGCTAATTCAGTTTTCTCCCAAATATCTTACTGTGTATTGTAGAGGTACGAATGTGTGTGTGAATTTTAACAGGCTAGTGAAGTCACAAATGGAACATTGGTCTTGTTGTGTTCATGCTTGAAAATAGCGTACAAGAAGGGGAAAGAAAACGGCAGAAGTGTATGAACTGGGAAACATCTCTCAATGGATGTCTGTGTGTATTTGATGAAGTATTTTATCTGGTAAAATATGTGTTAATTCTATCACATTAAGTGTGTTTTAACATGATTTGGCTTAAAGTACTGATGGGGACAATAAATCATATGGGTAAAACCAGACCAGATACACACTTGCTAAAATTGTCAGTTTTACCCTTTTCTTAGGTTATTTGGGGTCACCCCGACCTTTAAATATCTCTCCATTTCTGTGCATTAGAGACGCTTGAGTCCCACCTCAGCTGAGGGTCTCTACATTTATCTCCCTCGATTCTTCTCATTACTGACACCTTCTAAACGTGCGTTTGCGTTTCAACGTTTTACAGTATGTGGACTATATAGATTTTGTCATACAGGAATACAGCACATCATTCTTTGATAACACTCCGTGTGTGTGTTTGTGTGTGTGTATCTGTGTGTGTGGTCACTCGTGTTGTTCTGTGGTTTAATAAAATGTTCACAGGTGTGTTTAAGGTGTGTTTATTTTTCCTAGAAAACTGTGTAAAAAAATTAACAATGTATATAGGTGATATCAGCCCATTTTAGTTAACAAATTGAACAGGTGTGTAAGTTTAGTGATGTGTAAAAGGGACAAATTGGTAGTTAAGGGACAAAAAACTTAATCGTCCCTAAACAATTATTGATGTAGTTGTCTTCATTTCCTATGCTAAAGATATAGAATGCTTCATGTACAGCAAACAGTACGTCATTGCATTGTGTGTGTTTAACTTTCAAAATCCTATTTCAGTTGTATGTAAACCCATAATGGCATAAGTTGCTGAAATTCAATAACATTCACCATTAACTGTAAATTTTGACTCTGTAAACTCTTAAAATTGCTTCTTATTTATAAACATTAGGTAGTTGTTGTTGTGTTTAAGTATGTATGAGGTAGAATGAAGAGGTACCATGTAAGCATTGATGTATGTTTTATAAGTACTAATCAACAGGCAATTTTAATGGGCAACTTGCTCAATGTGTGAATTGGTTTCCATACTGAAGTGTTGCCAAGGGCACAAAGTTTGGCAGGTTAGCAAGAGCAGTTAGGATAGCGGATTACACAATTTTGTAGGAAAATGATCGTTCTCCATTGATGGCACTTTAAAATGAGTCATAAATATTGACTAAATGTATAAAGTGCAAAATTGGCAGCATATTTTAGTAGATGTTTCACCGGTGACTGATTATTACGAGGGATCTTGAAAGTGTGCCATAGGTTTGGAGTCAATTCATGATTTTTCTGTGAAAAGAGAGTCTTTCCTACTGCAGTGGAGGTGAATGGAGTCTCTGTCTAATGAGATATAGATTAAAATGAAAACTAATTAAAAGTTTAGGAAGACGCATAGAAATAAAGTCGTGTGTGAATGTAAAACGTCTGTTAATATTCATCCGGGATTTCAACAGGTTTAAGGGTTTTTCTGCGAGACTTAATGTAGAATGTAAAGTCAAATGTTTAGGAGAAACTGGAAGATTGACAAAACGGTAAAATTTAAGATAACAGGATAACGGTAACAATATAGTAAGCTGCATTTATATGCTTTCTGTAAACAGGACAACTTTTACAAAGGAAAACTGTACAGCTTGCCAGTACAAAATGCCATTTTGGAGGTATTTGTTGTCTAAGAAATTTTGTCACCAGATTAATCATCTGCTAGACGTAATACCAACAAAAACCAACAGTAACACCCTAAGAATCCACACAAAGAATCTATAAGGATGATGAATAATCATTTATTCATTTTATATATTAAATTATACAATTTTGCTGTGGGTCTTAAAATAGCTTTTCTCTATTTTTTTTATGAAAGGTTTTCTATAACTGTGATTTAACAAGATTTCAACCTCCCACATTTAAAATACTCACACGCACACACACGCACACGCATAACTACACCCCACACAAATTATTATTGAATGCAGGAGGTCTGGTTCACATGCGATATCAAATGGGTTCTCCGTGCCCATTTCACGGTGAATTTTGTGCCGTATAGATTTGAATATGCAAATGAGCTGCATGCATGATTAACAAGGTATCCCATAATGCAACTGGAACTCCCAAGAGCAGAAGAGAAGTGCTCTTCATTACAAGTTCACAGAATAGAGCTGATTTCTATGTTAATAGAAGCAACAAATACTGTTAACTGGTCGATTGCATCTGAAAGACGTCTTTACTGTCAGTAACGATTCTGCTGGTATTTTGTTAACTAACCTCAGAAAGGCTTATGTGTTTATGTGTAAGACGATGACCAACTGAAACATTTAGGCCTAAAGTAGAAAATGATGTGAATCTCAGGTGTTTTGTTGACACTATGACTGTGTCTGTAACCTGTGTCAGAGTCACATGTAAATGTATTTTGCTGTAACTGGGTTAGTTGAAGCATCTGAGAAGATAAGATGTGGCAAAATTTGCTCTCTTCTTAACACCACATTCTGCCAATGGAGTCTCTGTTTCTCAGCGTTCAGAGGCACTAAATCATTTCCTAGACCATGCAAACCTTAAACTCAATCGATGCATCCACTTTACACAGACCCCAATTAAGACCACACTGGATCAGTCCATATCTCTCCATCATTTTGGTGAAAATCAGTGGACAGCTATAGATCAATGGCCACTGTGCTGAAGAAGAGATGGATTTGAGTTTTTTCCCCGCACTCCCACTCTCATTGATCTGCAGGGTGAAATTATTAGGATTTTCTTGTCATTGTAGATGTTTTGAAACCGCATGATACAGTTTCTCTGTGGCTCTGTTTTTTATTAGTGGATAGGTTTGGCAGTTACAAGGCTGTACTGTTGGACAAAACATTCATTGCTGTGTGGGTTCAGGTGTGTGTAATACTGTTACACACTCCATTCACCATCTGGGATGAATTTTGTATTGAGCTCATCTCATTGTGGAATTGCTTTACCTGTCTTGTGCGTCTTATGTGGTGCTGGCTCAGATTTGGCCCAAAACAACACATAGCTTTGCTGGCTACTGTGTGTGGAACAGCCTTCGCACCTGTGATCCCCAATATGTTGCCTAGCTAGGCAACTCACCTCGTTTTGGAACGGAGCTCAATGAGTGTGGCGTGATAAATGTGTATTTATCTTTCAGTACATTTTGAATGTTTAAACTGCCACTGACCCTGTTATTGCAGTCACATCCTCGCTAGTTCATGTCTGTCTCTCATCTGCGCACCCACATCTGCTGTGTTTGCTAGCTGTTGTTTACATTCGCTCATTCCGTGTTTGTTTATTTTTGCATCAGAAACAATCGTTGCAGAGATGGGGCAAGCCATTAATTGTATGCAAATATATGAAAATTGCTGTGACTCACGACACAGTTTGTATTAGTCTTATGCAAATAACATTTGCTAAACAGGAATCTTGGAACGGTTTATGCTCAAACCTCGTTTCCACCCCCACAAACATTTTCTGCTAACCACACCGTCCAACACACACATACAACTCCCACCCTCATTAAATATGAGTCTTCCCACCAAATACACCCCTCCACCCGCCAGTTTTGGTCAGAGAGCGTTTGCTGTCTGTCGTCTCAGGCGACGAAAGTGGAGAAAACATTTCTCATCACGCTCATTTGTAAATCGATAAAAAAAGAAGTAGGACAGAAAGGGATTTTAATGAGGTAAAAGGCACAGTCAGAAAGTGGCAGGAAAAGTGTGTGTTCCACCTCCACTATCATTTAGGAAGAGGAGGAGAGTTCTTCCTCTTTGCGTGGTTCTAATGTTGGTTCTGCACAGATGAAGAAGAAAAAATCTGTGCAGAAACTAAGACGAGAGCTTAATAACTGGGCAGCACATGTATGTTGGCCCACAGAAGAGATGCTTCATAATTTCAGTTATATATTTACATATGTGTTGGATAACTACTCATATATTAATAATTTGTATTTATTATTAATAGATTAATAATTTGTGGATTATTGAGTAAATAATTAATAACTGAGTGTCTGTTAAGGCAAATTCAGGTCAGATACAAATGATTCTGTACAGCCAGTTAATGTCACTGCTGTTGTTTTGTGAACTTCTGCTTGAAACATGATGACGGAGAGGAAAAAAACAGATTGCAGGTTGCTAAAATGAACGCTTCTGAGAAACATAAAAAGATTCGAGATCTGAATGTCAACACAACATTTCCTCTAATTAGTTTCTGCATTCATTTAAATAAACTTCCATCTCGTTGCAAAATTAGCCACAAATGCACCAGATTTCATGCCGACGGTCATCATTATAGAGCAGTGACTCAACAGAGCACAATCTTACTTAAGACGAAATATGGAACCCATGAAGAGTTTATCTCTAACTCAGCCCCTCAGTCTCCTCTCAACTGTGTTCCTCAGAGACAGCCAATAGAACTTAAACAACAGACCTGCTTTGAGACGAAACATAGTTTTGTTAGCTTGTCCTAGGCAGGTCATTTCTGCAGGGTTAAGAGTGTGACAGTGTGTGTGAGAGTAATGGCTATTTGTGTGTGTGTGTGTGTGTGACAGGCAGCACGGAGTTTAATAGTGACACTTGCGTTAAAACGGAGAGCTTGCCTGAAGCAAGCCCCGCAGCTACAAGCCATGCTTTCACCCGCTTCCTGTTGTAATCCAGACATGCCAACTGTAAATGTGTTGAGGCAGTACGGAGAACTCGTACTCCACCTTCCCACAATGCTCTGCTGTTGTTTGTATCTGATCAGGAGTGGCAAGATACAAGGTAGGTTAGAGAAAGAGAAGAAGAGAAATTTCATGTGATGCCAGATCCACAGAGAGTGTGTGTGTGTGTGTGAATAATTGATGTTATGAGAGTTGTGTTGTGTTGCTGTGGAGTCTCTGTCACTCAGCGCTGTCAACAGCTACGAATCAGAACAGACGCCAACCTGACAACTTCCTCTGGGGTCCTTCCTTCTGCTCTGCTCTAAACACACGAGAGAGACAGAGATACTGGAGTAGCGTTAACAGGAAGAGACCTCAGTGTATCAGACATTAGGGTTACTGCCTTCTCTCCTCTGTCTGTTTGATAGCATGCATGTTTATTTGGCAGTCTGGGACTCACACTTACACTCACACACTTCCTCTTTCAACAAAAAATCACATTTATAAGTGTGTGAGGTAAAACGTGTGCATGTGTATATACTGAGCTCTGTGTTTATAATTAGCCACACTAGGTGTTTTGTAAAATTGTTTTTTCTGACCCTTTATGCTGTTAAAGCAAAAACGTGTTGCAATATATATTGAATGTTGTCAAAAGATTACAAAATATCAAGATTTACCTACATTGCCCAGCCCTACGCCAACCAACCAACAAATCCATGGATTATTCATGAGACATTTCCACTGACAAAGCAATTGTCAGACGCACAATAAACTACAAGGCTGACATTGACATAGGAAAAGGTGATTTAAAAACAGCCTCAGTTGTACAGTGTGTGAGCGTGTGCTTGCGATTGTTTGACACGCTGAGGTTTAAGTGAAAAGATCAGATATGTAGAGTTCCTTACACTATGAATTCTGCTCAGTAAAGATGCGAAATGAAACCACATAATAATCTAACGTCTGGCTGGAGGGGCATTAAAAACGATGACAGGACCTAGCCTCAACGAAAAGAAAGTTTATGTGTAAGCAAGTTCAGGATTGATCCATCTATCCTGTGGTGTTTCTGGCTCTGAATTGGACCCGAGTCCAATACAGTTGATCGAGGGGACGGTACAAAGAGAGGCAGAAAAAGAAAATCATTTTTACACCAACTGCCTCTTCTGTGCTGATTTCTATTCTGCCGGCACAAACTCTCCAAGAATGTTATTGTGTTTCTGTCAGCGGTACTTCAAGCTGATGCGGCGGCCATGCCTGCTTGAAAAGCAGGGCAATTTCATATCTGGAGTGGGAATCTTCTCTCGTTGACAATGCTACTCGCCCCCCCTCACACCCCCTTGTGTGTGATACTTCTTATCAGAATAAAAACAGGATTCAAACCAGAAGAATCACAAAGTCCAATCAGTTGTCAAGTGGCTGTGCTATCTGCCCTTATTAATCAACACAAACCGTACTGACCTTTTTAAACAACGTGATGGTGTTGTGGAGCTTAGGGACAATTGCAGGCTAATCAAGAGACGATAGAAGCCCATTGTGGGTATAACCAGATACAGTAAAATGCTAATAATGTCAAAGACTGAGGGCAAAATTTGAACATTTATTTATTTGCCATAATGCGACTTATATTAAATTCAAGGTATACGTTTAATCAGTACTGGTATTTCCTGGGATCGAACCCTCAACATTTGCGCTGCTAATGCAATGCGCTACCGGTTGAACTACAGGAATGCAATGGAACACTTTTAAAAGAGAAGCTATCAAAAGAAAACAAGAGATTTGAGAGATTTGTGTGGGAAGTCACAGGTTTGGCATATATGTGTCCTATAATATCAGCTGTGATATCAGGTAATCTTGTGAGAGATGTAGGTTCGAGTCTGGCTTTCCTTATATGCTTATGGGCTGAGAAAGCTGTCTTAGGGAGATAAACTTAACCACAGGTTTGAATTAGAGTTGTGTTTTGACTCCGGTGCATATATATAATTTTTTAGCTTTGCTCACCTTCTGTCTCAGTTGCTGTGTTACAGCTGACAAGCACAACGTCACCTCTGAGGTTTCTGAATGAATTGGCAGTTAATCTGTCTGACGTCTGCAGCTCAGTTCCACAGTGAACCTCAATAAGCCTGATGGATCACCTCTGAGTTTCCCTCTGTCCAAATGCGTCCTAGAAAGTGTGTGTGTGTGTGTGTGTGTGTGTGTGTGTGAGAGAGAGAGAGAGAGAGAGAGAAAGAGTGAGAAAGAGAGAGAGAATACACTCCAGACTCCTTATTTGTTTTCTTCCAGACTTAATCACGAATAAGTATAAGTATTACTGGCAACCGTGTGCGGTTTAAGACACACTGAGAAATTAGGTTTCCCAAATCAATTTCAACAATCTGAGATTATTGAAAATTACCCTCAATAAATGAGACAACCTTGTGTTAAAGGGTCTCAAAATGTACTTTCTCTCATCCCATGCTAACACATTACTCCATTAAACAATGAGAAGCAAAGCACTCCTTTAAACTCTATACCGGACACCATATACCGTGATATAGTCAGAAAGTGAAAGTACCTTTATGATTATTTTTGAGCAGAATTTTGCATGTAAACTGTATGTAATATTTATTGTTAATTGACAGGTTTTGAGAGAACCCAAAACTAATGTGCACAAACATATTTTAACATTAGATTTTACAATCTGGTTTTAAAGTAACAGTGAAGTTTACAGTATAATTGTTCCACAAAGGAAGATTTCGCCTCAAATAAGAATCGATTGATTTAATTCGTCATGCAAAATTGGATTTTTAAGATGCTGCAAAAGTCACACGCATCGGAAAACCCACACGGCTTACTGTGGCTGTTTCACAGCTCTCAGACAGGAAAAGGAAATCAATGCGAGATGAGCGAATCCCTGAGCTTGATCTGTCTCTCTCTCTCTCTCTCTCTCTCTCTCTCTCCAAACGAACAGTGAGACATAATGGAAAGTGACAGAAGTTAAGCGTCTCCAAAATCCAGCACATACACCCTGACACAAAGCGCTTGCTCAAATAGTTCTCAGCAGTTCTGAAGCATATGACTGTCTCCGGGCCAGAGCGAGGGGGGAGAGAGAGGTAGAGATATTATGTGAGGAAGAGAGGGAGTCCAGTCACCCGATTGCTTTTGACGTGTTGTACTTTGAGATTTTCTCCCTTGAGTCTTCAGTAACCTCTACTCGACTTGACACCAGCCAGACGAAGAGGAGAGAGAGAAGTGACGTGAGGAAACCGCCGCTAAACCGAAGAATTACAAAGAGTCGTCAAAAAGACACGAGTGACTGTGAGGCAGGATGTTTCTGAAGATGTCAAGCAGAAAGACACGGATAAGAAAACCCGTTTTTACAGATTCCGGGTGTTTTCTCTCTTGTAAACGGAACAGAGTGACTTTTTTTAAAGCTGCTGTACTGTTTTTGGTCGTCTGTTGTAGCAGCTCTGCTAACAAAATAATGTTTGACACTATTATTTGACACCATGACTGTTAAATGAACACATCGCTCCATCTTTGATAGTGTTCAGTTAACACTGACTGAAGTGTTGCTTATGCAAACACTGTTTGTGTCAGTTTTAAGCCCTCATGGTGTTTGGAAATGAATGTGCAATTGTAACTTTTTGTATTAACATAATGTTAACTTTTAA
>JBAJNP010007624.1:0-22103 GCA_036877545.1 Yasuhikotakia modesta | reverse complement strand
TTTGTTATGTTTCACATTCATGAGGAGGGGTGCGTGAGAGGCTTATTGCGCAATAAGCCCCAGCATTTCAGTCTGAGCCGTTTTCAGAAACACTCATTTTTAAAACATAAATTTATATACTTTACAGTGGTTCAAAATGTCTGGAACTTTTCCTATGTTCTTTTAGGCGGGTATACTGCCATTTTCCTTCAAGACTAGAAAACTTTTGATTTTGACTCTAGGTTCCCTTTAAGTGCTTATTTTATACTTATCATTCCTTAAAGACTTGACTTTTATTGGAACTAAGATCAGAAAAATAAGTAAATCTGAAAAGTGTGATGTCAAGTGTATGACATTATAGTAATGCCAAAGACTGCCTCTGCAGAAGAAGGTCAGCGCCTATTTTTACGTCATTGGTGCAGCCCATTAGTAAGCTTGTGAATAGTTGTCAGAAGTCATCATCAAAAGCAAGCATGAAACAATGTAGAAGCCAATGAAAATATTCAATAGATATAATCCACAAATAAGACAAGTAAACAAGGCAGGACAGGCAGGACCAAACACACAAGGATCACTAAACAGAAAGACACACTAATTACACAGACTAACTGCAGACAGGTGAGACTAATTATGCTTAACAAAACAGGAAATCCAAATATGGGCATACATGGGAGAACCCAAAACAGTCCAACAGGAGTGTTACATTAGTGACATGAGAAGGTAAAAATAACATTATCTTTTAAAAGCTCCTAGTGCTAGAAAAGTGGGATTTTGAACTATGAATGTCTCTGCAGTGCATTATTTGTTTGTATTGAGTACTTTTTATTCTGGCTTGGTCAGTTTTAGCACAGGCTTTGTAATCAGACAATGGATCAGGTGACATTCCCCTTCAAATAAAGTGTCCTTCATAAACCTAAAATTAGGGTAGAATATAGCCATTTATTTCTACATTAATTTTAACTAGCAATTGGAAAATCATATTAATATCATATGTACACCTCAGGAAACATTATAAAATGATCATTTTATAATGACCAGACATCCAGTTCATAAACTTTTTTAATCAGACATTCAGTTCATAAACTATGGTAAGTCCCATTGTTACACCTATGACACAGCAGGCAGAACTGCACATTAGTCAATTAATAGTCTGGTAAATGACAACAGTTCCAGTCAATTGATTTACTAAAGGGAATGTTGCATACAGACTGAACAGAAGCCGTCATCAATAACAACATATGCAACACTCATAATGCTTATACAATGCATATTACTGCAACTACCCACCTACTACCCACCTTTGATTCCATGCTCAAGCAGGCTTTCCAAAGGTGTCCCTTGTTAAGTTTTTAACTTCTTTTGGCTAGCTTTGTGTGTGCCATTATCTTGTCCACTCGCCATTCCACAAGCATCATCTGTAAGGACTTTTAATATCAACTAAATCTTTTAAATCTGAAATCATCAAAATGTATTTCTGAATTATTGAATCACAGTAAGTGTATATGAGAATTATTGAATCACAGTACTTTATTAAATCATCTAAACAAATGTCAGCAGTCTCCCTGAAAGCAAGCCAACAGGGCGACAGAACCAAATGAACAGTTAGCTGAGGGAATCTCTGTGATATAAATGTACACCACAGATTTCTAATTTTGTGAGGCACTTGTTTTTGTGGCTTGGTTGATGGACATTCAATTTCTTTACAAAAATTTACATTGACAGAGGTCAGCCACCCATTTAAAACCAATCCACAAGTGTGACATTGCTGTTTTGATGCTTACCTTAGTCCTTTCACACTGGCTATTAAATGTCTATTAGAGTAACATTTACTTGGTACAATTTACTTGATAAATGACTTTTCATAGAATGAAGAGGTTTTATAGTACAATGTAACACAGGCAACAATACATGCAAAGTCAAAAACAATCAAAATATTTTTGTTCTGTTTAAATTAAGCATTGTGAACCACTTCATAAATATTTAGCCTATTTTGTTACTTTTAATTAAACATATATATATATATATGTATGTATGTAATTTGCAAGATTTTTTTAAATTTTATCAAAACTTGCACCTTAAAACTTTGACCTTAGGAACCTTGCAAATTTAAGAGGTTGTGGTTTTACACTAGGGTAGAATACATGCTCAAGTTAACCCAAGGCTGATATGTATTCTGAAATGTAAAATTAAAATAGAATTTCTCATGGCAGAGTAATTATTGTGAAATAAAATTCAATGTGGCAGGTAAAGCTAAAACAAATGGAACAACCTCAAGTTGAGTTTGTGCTTATTTGAAATTTTGTAGAGGTACTTTTTCAGCTGTCACAGGTTATTGATATATTCATTAAAGGAACCTGCTCTCTCTTATCAATTTATTTTGTCACTTGCATGTTGTCACCCTCAGCTGACAATGAATCAATTTACAATTATGATTGTTGATGGCCCATGACACAAACAGTAAGGGAATGTCATTAGATGAACATTAAAATGATGCACAGTGTAGTGAAACCCTGCTGCTGTTTACTCTTTAGCCCACCCTCTACAGCTGCTGCCACTGGCCTGTAAGATCAGGAACGGGTACAAGCCAGGTAAACTGCCCTGTTTTATATAATGATTTTTTTCTTGTTTTTATACAAGATGTGGAAGAGGAATATATTGCTAAAATGCTATAGAAGAACCAATTCATATAACATTAAAGAAATAGATTATACAAGTGTTCCTGTCATAAATTCCAGTCATTTTAACCCTTCTTTTGTTATAACAATCCCATATGACTTTCCATATGACTTTTCTATCTCAAAAAACAAAAGTACTATGTGGTAAAGCCAGAGGTAGCTCTCCCCAAATACTAGTCATGTACTGTTCCTTCACCAACAACTTCATGTTTGCAACCATATTTAAATTCTCCCCACACCATACCTTCCTTGCAAACTTATACAGTATTATACTGAAATTTTCCTTGGCCTTGTTTTTGTGTTTGTTTTGACCATTGCCTGTTTATTTGATTATTTCCTGTTCTGTTTGTCTGGTATAACTGTCTGGTATAACTGTTGTGTGTTGTTGATCTCCATCCCTGTTTTTTTTCCACTCTTTTTCTTTGCCTGCTGATTTGAATTGTTTGCTTCATTAAACTTCTGCACATAGATCCAAACACCTCTCTCTATCTCTGTTCACCACAGCACACGTCGCCTTCCATAGGTCCCACACCATTTTCCCAGCTCCAGGCCGCATTCAATCTACAAGATATCATTAAGTATATTACACATTACATTTGTGAGGTAATTCTGTTAGGTAAATGTTGCTCTGCCACACATTTGAAAATTTAAATTCTTTTTTTAGAGGCTTTTGACCAAGACAGTGAAAAATTTACTTCAAGGCCAATGATTTTCTGTGATCTGAGCTATCCAATTCATAACTCTAGCAGATCATAGTGGACGAAATGTTATAGCTCTTAAGACCTTTTTCTGAGGGGGATTAAACCAGGATCCCAGCTTATGTGCTGGGGTAAAGGCACTACTATGTCAAAATTATGTCAGAATTACATTGGTAATGAATTCAGATAATCTTTTTTTTTAATGCTTCTTAGCGTATTAGAGCAATTTAGAGTTTGCCCAGCCAACCCCGCAGTACGGGTCTAAACATGCCCCGAATTGCCTGAACCTTTGCATGTTGTAGCACATAGAGGAATGTAGCTATCCAGGAATGTCAAATTTGATGACATGAGCAGCTTTGCTTTAATTGTGGAGAACAGGGTCATTTAAATGCTGCTATATATTACTGTATGTATTACTATATATACAGTATATATTATCTTATTATGTCCTCACACACCATCAAAAGCTAAAATAAGTACAGCATATTTTGTTTACCCCTAGAATCAAAGGTCCTGCAGACCTTTTAAGACCATTTGATATTTTGAAACATCCAGATCCTAGTCTCCCATTAGTGGTTGAAGTCGATGGTTATGACTGTGGTATAAGAGCAGTAATATCAAACCATGGTACATCAGGCAAGCTACACCCCTGTGGTTTCTTTCCTGGGAAATTAACCTCAGCAGAACAGAACTATGAAATAGGAAGCAAGGAACTATTATCTATGAAAGCATTACAGAGCACAATAATCTTGTGTATATCTGCGATCCATGTTAGTTACCCCTCTCACTATTTTTAGAAGCACTGTCAGTAATTTGGTTCTGGAACCAGGCCTGCACATTCCACCTCACATTTAACCCCATCTTGAGTCCGTCCTACCTCCTACGGTTGTCATCCACACCACCAGCTTGGATATAATGCAAGAAATTCAATGAGAAGAATGATCCACCACCAAAATGCCTCCCAACCAAGCCAAGTACATCAGATAAGTGTTCAAAACTCAATTTTCAATTATAATAAATTTTAGTTTATAATAATGATTTATATTTTCAACAGATTTACCAGAAAATCCCACACATTACCTCTTAAAGACCACTGAGAGTGGTACAAGCCTTTGCACATAATGACAGGTTTTTCTAATTTATTCAAATGATCTAGATGTGTTTGATTCGGTTAACTCTATTCATAAGCCACTTATGAATAATTATAAGTGTAATGAATAATTATCCATAATTAGTTTTGTTAATATATAACTTGTATAGATCTTGTACTTGTATTATTGCATGGTATTATGGTTTTTTGTATGTATCTCAGTATTTTCTAAAGCTACTTTGAAGCAATGCAACCTTGTAAATAGCACTAAATAAATAGAATTGATTGGAATGTCAGTTTGACTTGAACATTAATAAATAAAAGTACATAAAGTGACCTGCAATCTTCTGTTTCAAACAGCAATGGTTATGGATAGCAGCTTTAATATAGATGTATATGTGAATCATCTACATTGTGTGAAAAGGAACAGTTCAAATATTTATTAAATTACCTGATTTAAAGCAACATGGGGACAATTCACTTTTAATTTGTGGGTGAACTTGAAGCTACATGTATAAATAACTCCTGCTCAGTTGGTAAACCGAAATGTGGTCTGGTTGGAAAGATGTTTAGGATACAGCAGTGCTTTGTTATCTTTATAACTCTCCAAGTATTGGAGACCGCAAAAGAAAAGCTTGTGGAATGTAGTTTACAATTTGTGAGAGAAAGTAGATTTGGGAGGCTCAGTTCTTTGTTTTCCCTCTCAATAAAGAGAGCGGTGTGAGGGCTGGCGTGATGTATGGCTGTTTAGTGGCATTTCCACACAGCGTTGTGTATAAGCAAAGTCATGTTTCATGGCAAAGAGCTTGTGGTTTACAGCACTTTGTGCCTCTAATGAGAATATATTGCTCTACTGTGTCTGAATTCTTCAAATCATGTCTTAATTTTCTTCTTATGAGCAGATAGAGTTACTTTGGGGATGAGGACAATACCAGGAGCTTCTGTCATGGCCCGAGTTGAGAGGCTGAAGTTGGTCCCAGCTTCCCAGGGCCAAGCAGAAGGAAACTTTGGAGTCAGTAATAAAATGCAGGCTGCTTTCAATTCCAATATTTGAAGGTGATGGCCAAATGAAAATGCTTAAACTTTATTCCACATTTTGGTTATTACATATTCCACAGTTGGTTTCAGAAACGCAGAATTCATGTCTTTTGAATTTTTCAGTTGGTAAAATATTGGTTTGATCCTCATACAAAGCTATAATAGAAGACATGCACTATACTGCACAGACTGCTTTTGTAGTCTGCTTTTTAAATTTTAAAGTTCCATGAAAACCAGCATGCAGGTTTAGAAAACCATGAGGCTGAGTAAATAATGAGAGGATCTACTTCCTTTACATGGACGTAAAGTTAAAACCCCAACAACAAGATAATGAAGGTAATTAATATGTAAATAAATAAGTCTCAAAATATGACCCTTCTTGACGTTACTCAACTTTCTTGACTAGGCTAGGACATGGCCAGGCTATGAGTTATCATGATTGTGGTATTTGGCTATACATTTAATGCACATATGCTCAGAGAGTTCAGGATAGCAATGCTACATTAATAGGATTTTTTTCTGCAACTTTTCCTTTTTCTGGAAATAGTTAATTAGTGGCCAGGGTTATAACGACTTTAATGTTTCTGCAGCTGGAGGAGCTTGAAAGATCAGTAAGAATGAAGTTTTATCACAGTGTTAATCCAGCAAGTAGCCAGCCGCAGACCCCAGGTATCATGTCAAACAGACCAGATGAAAGACTTACAGCAACATTTATGGCTTGTGAAAGTGCATGAAACAAGCAGATACCAGCAACACAAAAAAAATTAGGCTGTTAAGTCTCACAAGGTTTGCTCTCTTAAAATATTTTGGCTAAAAAATGACGGCTAAAAGTGGAGGGAAATCTATAAATCTAGAAAATGAAGTGTGTAGATTACATTGCTTTACTAAAAAAGGTTAGGTTTTTTGTTTTTTTAACACACAGGACTACAACCTGTTATCAACAGGAGGTTAAACTTAGCACAGAGCTAATGCTAGTTTCTGAACGCCAACAAAATTCATGTGGAGTTCACAGGGAAACAGTGAAGATAATATAGTTTCACACAGTGCATAAAATAAGCCTGGCTGCAACCTTGACCTTGCAGGCCAGATGGCAGAAGCTTGGCAGCCATGTCGGAGGTTTGAACCATCCTCTGACCTGTGAGATCCTAAAGAGATCCAAAACAAGATGAGGGCCATCTGCTGCCCTACTTGCATTCGCACTTACAGAAACACTCAAAGACATCTACAAATAATTTCCTTTGACTGCTTAAATGAAAGCAACACATGTACAGTCTTAAACCAAAGTCTTGTAAGTGTTGCTAAGCTATCAGGTAAAATATTTAAAGGAATATTTTACCCACATTTCTGTATTTCTGTAGCTTAACTGGTAGAGCATTGTATTAGCAGTGCAAAGGTTGTGGAAAAAATACAAGTACTACAAGAAATACAAGTACTGGTAAAATGTATACCCTGAAGTCACTTTGGATAAAAAGTGTCTGCCAAATAAATAAATGTAAATGTGCAAACACCTTCATAAATGTATTTTTTGGCCAGCAACACCAAGGTAAAAATTATGCATGGTTTACGCGAGTAGCAAACCAAAACTTAAATTGTTTACTTATGTTATTTACTGAAAATGGTTACATTTACAAACAAGTTATGTTAACATTAACACACATTTTTTAAATCTAGGCTTCTTTTTGTCTTCTTTTTGATAAAATTACATTACACAGTTTGCAAAAAAAATGACAGAATGTTTGACTGTTTGGTGAATGATAACTTTAATATTTGCATCATTTTCTAAGGGATTTAATTTAAAATATTAAAATAATGGTGCATTCTTAAGTTCCAATTCCCAAACAGTCCAATTAAAGTCTATTACTAAGCGAATGTAAGAAGACGAACTGCTGCAAACAAATGTCTGTTTATTGGGTTAAGCACAAAGCAGTGTGTCTTGTCACTTTGCAGAGACAAGGCCAATAGAATCCAGTAAATGAAATTAGATTGTCATTGATGTGTTAGGGAAAGTGAGAACAACAGATCAATGGTAAATTACGAAGCATGTTGTGTGTGTGGAGATATAAAGAAGTGTATGAGGTGTAGGTGTCATCATACCACTGAGCATGTATGAGGAAAGTTTTGCGCTTCTAGCTTGAAGCAATTGCTACAGTGAGGAAAAGGAGAAAAAAAAAACAATTCCAGTAGAGCACTAATGGGCCACATCATGCCAATACAATAAAAAAATGGCTGTGTTTGTTCAGTCAATAGACAGTAAATGAAAATTTAACCTTTCATTAAATGTGCTACTATTATGTTTTTTCTGCTTGTTTACTATTCTATTTCAGTGTGGTACTTTTATTCTTTCCCAACTTACACTAAATGTGCATACGAATGTTCCTGACGTGAGGGACACTTTCACATATTGCTCCCCATGCAATGCAGCAAACAGCAACGTTTCTGACTCCAATTATAGTTACCTACTGATTATTTTAGTGCTTAAAAAAATGAGTCCTAACAGTGTAATTAAAGAAATACTGGATTGACATGGGAAAAATAAACACCACAGCATTTGGACTTGTGTTTAGAGTGATAGAACAGTTAAAAACAGAGGAAAAGAAAGTGAAAGGGAAGTAATAAATCTGTTAGCATTCTGTGAGTGAGATGAAATGGCTCTGGGCCCCATTTCCACTGTGGCCTATTTGCCCTTTTAATTAATTAGCACTGGCAGAATTGTTGCCCATAGGGAACATGGACCCTCTGTGTGCTGGCAAGGTGATAATGTCCGAATGTTGGAGTGAAACAGGTCTCTGCAGATCCAGACAAAATATGCATGCACTCACAAAGCAACAGTTAATTCTTCTACGAATGTGTGTGCAAAACAACATGCAACTGCCCTTGCTGGGCAGCCCAGCCAGTGTTTTCCAAAGGCAGCTTTTATATGAATAATGGGACAGTGGAGGTCACATTTAATATTAATAGATACTCTAATCCAAATGCATGTTGGGAAGAGTGATAATAACCATACATGTACACTGCACCTTTCACATCATACTTATATCTGTGGCTATAATATTGTACATCCTGACTTTACAAAGACTTCACAATACCTTTTACATAAACACTTTTATTTGCTTATAATAAAAAGTAAATGTGACAGGCTAAAGCTAATGGCTGTTAAGATGACATGTGACCATATCTTTGGATAAGTGTATGCACGGGTTAAAATACAACCTTGTTGTGGTGGGGGAAAAAAAAGAAAATCAAAGGAAAGAGAAACTTTTTTGTTTCAAGTAATGAGCGAGTGCACCTTTTGTGCCCTAGGCCTTCATACACAATTTAGCCAGAAAGCCAGTGCTGATCATGATTTAGCTTTTGACACTGGCAGCCCTGAGGCGGCCACAGACTAATACAGATATCTGACTCGCAGCCCACCGCCGAATGCACAGAGAAACAGAGTGAGAGACCTTTTATTGACTAAATGATAAAGGGCTTTGTAATGATAAATAACAGTCATTTTATTGTGGAATTCCCAGAAAAGATATATTCTACACAATACATTAAAAAAAAAATACCGGAAGGTCGTTGCCCTTTCTGTAGCTCAGCAGTAAAAGCTGCCGATTTTAAAAACAAGCAGTTCTGCATGCATGTGATTCTATCTGTCTTCATACATTGTAACACAGCAATGTGTTAAGGTCTGTTTCAATAAAACAACAGGGTTTACATGTACAATTTACTGTCTAACAGGTACAGTTACTGAGACAACATTAACATACAGGTCAGGCTTATTACTGTAATGGGCGATTTAAAGTCAGTGTGTTGGAGCCGTTTGGGTAAGCTAAATGACATTAACTAGAAATGAATATAGAAAATAAGCCACTTGGGTTTTTACCATGGGTGATATTACATTGACATTCCATAGTAAAATCTGTAATGCATTGCCTCTAGCAGCTATTACTTTAAAATTTTACTTTTGAATTGTGTTGACAAAGCAATATGATAAAAAAACTTCAATATCATTAAGTCATGAATTTGTATAATCTGATTTATTCATTTCTGCTTTTGCTCCAGTAACGGTTAGGCTTGAGTTGGTGTTAAGGGTGGACCACATGGAGGGGTGGACCTCTGCTTTTTCTCTCAGAAATGCATGTTTGTGTCTGAATCTAATCATACAAATTTATAGTAAATCGCCATCTTGTAAAATAGTTGTCTTTCTGTGAGATCAGGTTGGGTTTAGAAAATAGGCGATGTATGCTGTTAATGCAGGACATTCACCTATTGATGTGATTTGTGAGCAGCCCTTTCGAAAGTCACTAATTTTGACAGAACCTAAAGATGTGTGTAAAACACATTCATTATTTATAGCTCAAATTAAGCAAAGACAGAAATGTGTGCACAAGGATTGCTAAATAAGCTTTTCAGTGTGACTCCTAATGAGGGAAGTGTTTAATGTCTTTATGCTGTCTGAAACACCTTTCGCCATAATTGTACTTCAGACTTCCTGACCTTTTTTTACATATTAAATTTACTTTTCAAGGTGCCTTTCCAAGGTAGAACTAGTGAATAATGAGTTTGAAAATAAGCTCGTTAATTGACTCTCGGTAAATTTAGACTTTCTAGAGCGACATATACATTTCCCCCCTTTTAAAAGTGAACCATTCAAGATAATAAAGTTATTAATCTTGCCCATATAGTAATTATCTCTGTAATTATAGTGTAATTGCACATACATCAAGGACACTCGTATCAAGAGCCTACAAGAGAAGTCTACATCCGGTTATTCACATATTTTTGCTGGAATACAACATGCATCAATATACTAACAAAAAACAGGCTTCATCAGGGCTGTAAATGGACTAACATGATAATGCTGGTTTAATTACCCTTGGTCAGCCCACTTACAAAGCCATCACTGCAGCAGTCAATATCCCAGAGGAATCATTCAAGCTCGGGTTGATGGTTAACATGGGAGTCTTTGCTGCATACTTTAGCCTAATTGATATCCTTATTTAGCAGAGGGCCACGGGGACATGAAGAGCGTTAAATGGAGCAGTTTACGTACTGTAACGCTGATCTGTAGACCACAGCTCATTGAAACTCATCATAATTTATCCTCATTACATGCTGTTTCAAAGTATAAGTGTTTTTTGTGCAGTTTTTGTTCAACACAGCAGCGAAATCAACCCTGTGCACTTTCTGTGCATATCTTCTTATTATTATTGTAATGATTTATTGGTGCACATTCTTCCAAAGACTAATCTTTTTTTGCAAAAAGCTTGCTCCGCCCCTAAAATGGCATTTCTTTTCTGCTGACATCATTATGACCCAGAGGGTTCTGAAAATTCAATTAAACAAATTTTAACTGCTCCATTTCAACCACCTGTGTGCTGTTAACTACAGACTCTACCTGAAACTAAAATACAGATACAGCAAAATTAGTTCACTCACTAAACTAGCAGCCCAACTAACTAGAAGGAGGGCTAACAATGACATCTTGTTGTATTTAAGGCTGTTTACCATTGAATGCTTCCAAAATTGTAATTATGTTGTCATGCAGACAAAAAATATGCAGCTGGTATGTTTACCTTCCATAATCTTACCAATTCTTACTTGAGTACAAAGGAAGTAAATTGTGTTTTGTTACAAACTGCTCAGGTACCAAGGGGTGAAGATCCAAATGCAGCTTTATTATAAACAATGCTGTGTACTGGTTGATTAGCAATAATAGTGAAAAGAGGTCAGTGTAAGCAGCAAGTGGCATAGCAAAACAAGTCTAATGTAGTTTTTGATAGAATGTCAATTATTTGGAGAGTGCCCACTAATGTGTGTCACTTCAGCCAGGAGAGTCAGGTCCATGGAGAGCAGAGAAGGCTGGAAACTGAGGCAGTTTAGGAAGCCAGGGCAGAATAGGCTGGGCAGGTGGCCAGGGTGGAGCAAGCTGGTCTAAAGATCATTTCAGTGGTGCTTGAAGAACCCCATAGCAGAGCGGGTTTACCAAAACAGACAAGTAGAGCAGACAGGTCTGAAAAGCAGAGCAGGGGACCACCACAGCTGATTTAAAGGCCACCACAGTGGTTGGGGGTCAGTAGCCCAATGGTGAAGGAGGACCCATCTAACAAAATAACATATTTCTGGAATTTGGCCAGTGACCATGAAAGACCATAACAAATAAGTTATGTCAGGGCATAAGTCAGTTATAAGTCTGACTTACACAAGTTATAAGTCAGGGCAGATGGAAAATACTCACAAAGCATAGAGAGGCAAGAGACCAGGACAGACAGCCAACAATTACAAATGGATAGCAATCCAAAGTTCAAACAAATGATCAATAAAAACAAAGAGAACCCATTCAGTAATTTGTGTCCGCCATGGCAAAACTTCACCAAGATCAGAGTGGGCATTGTCCTTAACAGTAATATGAATCAGGTGTGGCAGTAGTTAGTTCATGCACATTATTACAGGAAATGATGTTGTTAACAGAGTGATTCTGGTTTGGAGAGTGCACTTCAGTGGATGTCCAGGGCACTCCAGTTGGTGATCCTGATACTGTTAACTTTAAATCTGAATTAAAGTGGGCAGCTTGGCAGAAATCTACTTGATGAGCTGGTTTTGTGCTGTGATGTGCTCTGGTGACGTAATTTGGTTGATATTCAATTGCAATGACCTACAAACTCTAATACTATTGTAATTGTATAAGACATAACAATAAATTATCCAGAAATGTATCATTACCTGTGAAAATTGAAAATTGTTGTTGTGCTGGACTGATGCTGCTCCCAAATGTTTAGCTGCATATGCTCTCCAGTGCCTTAAATAATCAATTAAAGGGTGAGAAGCAAAATAAATTGTGATTGCTCTATTTAAGTAGGTTTTTAGGTCTGGTATGCTTTATCCAGATATATCTCATTTTCATTCCAAATTAATTAGCACAGCACAGTGTGTGATAGCAATAGTGTTGTAGACTGGTTTCATCATTTTCCTCTCAAAACCAACTCATTTTTATAAATAGGTTACTAAAAATAGTGCTTACACACACACATACACACACACATGCACACATCCTTTATATAAAAATGCAAAAGGAAAAGTTTTGTACATTTATGTGTATATGCTATAGTTCATATGAGTGATGTGTCTGTGTTATTCCTTCAGGCCTGATGATTTTTCACAGACCAGCAGCCGGACAGCCATAAATGGCTCCCTCTTTCCAGCAAGCACAGACAGACCACTCCTTCATGTCACACTGAAGAAGAGTCCAGAGAAATGGATGAAACCACTGATAAACAGTTATAACTGTTATAATGTTATAATGATATAAACATATGGGAATATGATCCAGGCTCATGCATTCACCTCCATATTGTCCAGCACATTATCACTAAAACAGTCACCCTGCTCAAACACCGTTGTGTATGTAAACCAGACACATTGTTTCATTTGCAGATTTGACTCATTCTGTTTATTTATTTTTGAAAGACTGACAGGAAGAATATTGCATACATAATTAATGACAATAGTATATTACCGAATATTACCATAAACAATGTGAAAACAGGGATTACCAATGTAGGTCCTAAAATAGAACTTTAAATATATAAACTTTAAATATATGCTTTTTTTAGTTTAAATGGTTTCATTTAATGAATATTTATAGCCTTGAAGATGTGTTTTGTGGTGATGTGGTGATCTGCTCATTTTAATTAATTGGTTAACATCCTCTGGCAGGGTTCTTTGTCAAAAACACACAATTTTTTATTATTTATTAAACAGTTCCTAGTTGTATATATTTTATTTCAGGTAAGACGTCATGTCCATGTTTGGCAAAGCCATATCTTTGTGTCTAATAACAAATAGCATGAAACGTAATCAGAAATCTTTCCATCACATAATACACAGTGTAAGTTTAATGCATTTTTATTGCAGTCAGAAATATTTATATTGCAGCATTAAGTGTAAGTTTGGACAGTTACCGGGCATCATTGCATCCCATTTCAGTATTCAACAATTATCGTTCACAACTAATTAAACAGTTTAATAAATAATTGCAAACACAACTTTATTTTTTATAATTAGCATTAGCATTATGAACTGTGAAAGTATGTTACTGCACAGTAGTTTACCTAAGAAGGAAGATATATAGCCATTCACGTTTGTGTCGACCACTAAAGAGTTAGTAAGTGGCAGTGGGAGAAACTGTTTTTCAGTTCCCCCCCCAACACACCCTCTCCCCCAAGACTAATTGGAAACAGTCAACAAGAGCTGAACAACAACAGGCCTAAGAAAGGTTTGGCTATGACGGTCCCATCCTGTTAATGCTAACGCTCTGCCGTACTGCAATCTGCAGTTTTTTCTATATTTACTCATTTGCTGTTGGTCAATTGCAAAAGACAATTGAAAAATCCATGCTGTCAATCAAATTGAAATGGTAGCTAGAAAATCATTTGCCCTATTTCTTAGAGGAAGAAATACAAATTGGGAGGAATGCAGAGGAACTAAGCAGATAGATTATACAAAATATCCTCTTCAGGCAGCTCTGCGATAAGCAGCATCATAATAAACTGACATGATAATATACCTAAATATACAGTATACCTATAACTAAAATTTGATTTTGAAAATTTGAAAACTTGTTACAGTGAATATTAGAGTACAGACATTTACTTTTTTACACTGCTCAGTCTTCAGTATCAAGGTCCTGATACAGGGTTACCATTAACAATAAACATTGTTTCTGGTTTAAAATCAACACAATTAATGAGTATTAGTTGTGATTTGTTAGAGCTAAACACCTAATGAGCTCTGGATTGTCTAAATGTGATTACTGCCGTTACCCTGCCATCTGCTGGTCCCTCATCTCACTGTCTGTCTCTCGCTCGCTCTCCTTTTCTTTGTTTCTCTCTTTCACTAAGTGACAGTCATCTCTCTCTCATGTTCTAATGTGTCATCTTAGCAGAAATTGCAGGAAAGAGAACAGAGAGCGATTGTTATCGAAAAAATGAGCATGGTGTTTGAAAGGGAATTTAATTGAGGCATTTGTTATATTTTAAAATGTGAATTCCTCTGGGGCGATTGCAGGAAATTTGACCCATTTCATAGCCTCAGACATTAATAAAGAATGGCATCTTTTGACTTTAGCTTTCAGACCGCAACCTTAAATGGGCTAAATATAGGGGTAGACACAATAATACCCTCCATCTTGGGGGAGGAGATGTGGGACAGGAGTACAAAACAGCTTCCAATTAGCAAAGCAGGGGGACCCAGATGCATGCACACAAACATAGCCACAGCATAGCCACACACACTCTTTCAGCCCTAAAGCCCTATGTGTGTCTTTTTAATATTTGTTGCCTTTAATAATGCAGAGTGGTCTGATGTTGTGTCCAATAGGAGGAATCTGGTCTCTGTCCTTGTAACTAATAAAAAATTGGAGATTAACATTGTTTTTGTCTGGTCGCATGGGAAAACCCACTGGGGCGAGTTGCATGCGCAACTATTTTTACTAATCTTCTTATTAGAGGATTACAGGTTTGTTTTTTTTACTTATTGAGAGCTAAATATCTATTCTTTAACTTTTTAATTTTTCTGTTTAAAATATGTACTTGCACTTCCTCTGTATATAAAAAATTAACCCAAACAGTAATACTGTGAATTAATATTTGTTTTAAATCCATTATGCACAAATGCACATTCTTACACAAGTATTTTACTGTGGTCTATGCTGGCTTATGGATTCACTCTACTACTTTAATATATTTATTTAATGTATATTTAATACTTTAATATAAAGTTAGTTTATCATTTGTCAGGGTTGTTGACTAAGGAAACATTCAGAGAGAATGAATCATCATCTGACTGACAGGCCATGCAACATTCCACAATAGATCCAGCACAACAGAAACTATCACCGTGAGCAGAAGAATGTGCACAGTGACAGTCTGAGGTGTAAATGTTGATCAATGTAGATAATCGCAAAGTAATAGGATCTCCTGTAAGTAATGCCACTTTCAGTAGGGCCAAGATTAAAGTAAAGGTCAATAGAACAGTTAGATTACAAATACAATCATTTTACCTGTTCCCAAATTTCTTACAGTGAGTATTCTTACTTTAAGACAGTTTCAGCTGCATCCCTGTCATACAGCAAACAGATGAGCAGAAACAGCAGGAAGTTTATGTTTACATTACACATTTTGCAGATCCAAAATGATTTACTATACATTCAATGTTTACATTTTATTAGTGGGTTTGTTCCCTGGGAATCAAACTGACAACCTTTGCGCTGCTAATGCAATTCTCTACCAACAAAACTACAAGAACATTTTAGCGTTTTACAGTTAATGAAAAATAACAAATTGCTTCTGAACTGAGTGCTTCTGAACATCAATTTAAGAGAAAAGAATATGAAACAGCTTGTGTTATTCTGCTGCTGCACAAGCGGGTAATAGAAAAAAACAGAACGTACACATTTGTACAGCGTATCAGATAATTCATTGCAATTGTAACATTTTTATTTTTAATTTCTACAATGAAAATGAAAAGGCCAATGAAACAATGTGCTTTAAACTTTCAAACATCAGGCTTAGGATGTCAAACTAAAGTTTAAAGTAGCTGTTTTATTTTGTGTTTATTATATGATCTTTATAGGCAATTTTTGCAACCCATCCCATCACAATGTCCAACATGCAAAAATGATTTAAAACCACAGTGTGGTTACCACTAGTGTGGTTTCATTATTTTTAAACAATAAACACTATTAACAAAAAATGTTATAATAGACAAAATGTCATAATATTAAATATTTGTTAAATTTCAAACTCATTTCAAACTCAAAATTTATAATCAATTAAACTATCAAACAGTTATAATAAATCAGTCAATAGGGTCTAGTGAGTCTTTTGTCCAAATATTGGTTGGTTGTACTGATTTACTTTTAATGGCTTGTAAATAAAAGAAAATACTTATTTTAGGTATTTTCACTGTGATATGGAAAGAATTTAAGTGACGCTACTTCTCGGGTGCCACATTTTTAAGCTCAGTCATTAATTCTTACCCAGCTATTGTTCTAAACTGTATGAGCTTCTTATCCTTTTCTTTGTTTCTTTTCACGCTTTACCTTACAATGTCAATAAATGGCACCATCTTTTTACCAAATAAACAAATTCATATATTTGAAAAGGTGATGTATTGCATTATTTGAAGTATTTTATTTACTAAAAAGCACTTCAGCTGAAGTGGGATCGAATATGGCAGCACTTTTGATTTGGTCTGTGTATGCATGCTTTGAATTCAAATATGCTGACATGACTTTTTTTTTATTTATTGTCTTAATTTTTAACTTATTGTTTAACTTTACTTCCTCGTAAAAAGGCCTTTTTTCTAAAAAAAAATTGCTTTTGTATTGTTACAATTCTTGAGAACTTCGGACTTTGTTTTAATGTCAAACATTATTAATACCTTTGTAATACATCACACACCATCTTCACAGAAAGAATAGCCATTCACCCCTAACTATTTTATATACTGTACCATTGCAAGTGTTATAGTGTCGAAATCTTTAAATGACAGATATTACATAAGCCCCATTTCAATCTCATTCCACATACATCATCAAAGGCAACACTGGTATGATTTTTATTGGTTAAGATTTAGAGCTCAGAGTATTATAGTTTTGTCTGTTTTGTTCTGTATTGGTTGGAGTGACAGTAACCCATACAGGTGTGGGAGTCTTTTAACACTAATGCCGCAAGCATAGAAATACTACAGACTCGTAATCTCCTCATTTATACAGGTGTCATCGTGTGACTTGCTTTCTAGAGAGTGCAGGTTTTACTTTGCGAAGTGATTGAAGTTGCAAAATTATTATAGGAGCAAAATGCATTCATGATAGAACAAGTCCAATTGCCCCTGGGCTTTGTAATATAATATGGGCCCTCTTTATCAAATTTAACAGATTATTGGAAACAGGCTGTACACATTATTTGACTGAGGCGTTAGTAGGCAGGGCATAAGGACTTATCACAGATTAACCCAAAGCAGTTTTCACAGACCCATAACCGTCTTTATCTACATGTGCATCTTGACATTTAAAGGTATAATTCACCTAAACAAAATCAGTAAACAATTATTGTTTACTTACATGGTCAGTCCAAATCTTTGGAAATCTTTTTGACTTTAAAAACACAACTGGACAACAGATTTTTTTATTAAACAATATGCAATAAATCTAACTCATTCTTGCTTGTTTCTTCTGATGAATTTTTCCAGAATCTCAGGAAGCTGAGATGATGCTTCAGGTTGCCCAGCCCTGGGGCAGATCAATGACTGGTGTCTTTCTGGAAGGGTGATTTTTTTGGGAGCTCCTCTTCAGTACACTATAAATGTTCAGCCCACTGTTTCTCCTCTTTATTTTGGATTGTGAAAGTTCATGCTTTGATCCTTACTGGTTTGTGATTACTTATCAGACACGTTACATGGTGTTATTGGAAATAGCATGTATATTAATAAAAAAATACATTTACTTGGTTAATAGGTGTTTATGAATAAAGAGTTGACTGAACAGAAACTAAAACACATTTGAACCATTTGAATAAATGTGCATTAGAAATACCTGTCATTAGATGTGAAGGCTCATAATCCTCTCAATGATCTATGAGAGGGTAATGTATTCGGGCTAAAACAGTATTTATTTCCGATACTAAGCAACATGTAGTCAGTTAACATGATAGTTATCTTATAGGCAAGATGTGCCGTCCCAGCTTACATGGAAATGGCGCCGAAAAATAACATCTTATATAAGAGGGATATAAGAGATTTTCAATAATACTAAAAAATACACACAATACACAAAGCAAATACATACACAAAATATACACAATACAAATACCTGAACATTATAGAAACAAATAGAATTTTGAGCATATTCGGCCCATATGAGGTAGCGGTTCTTGTGGCAAAATGTACACAAGAATCTGGTTAATTCTTGGTTTAGTCTTTCAGCTTGTCCATTGGACTGAGGATGGTACCCGGAGGTAAGGCTAACATTGATCTTGAGCATCTTACAGAATGCAGCCCATACTTGAGACGTGAACTGGGGACTCCAATCAGAAACGATGTCTTCTGGCAGACCGTAGAAGCGAAAGATCTGGTTGCAGAGGCATTTAGCTGTTTCAAGGGCTGTGGGAAGCTTTGAGAGAGGGATGAGATGACAAGCCTTTGAAAAACAATCAATGATAGTGAGTATTGTGGGGTTACCTTGAAATACTGGCAGATCTGTTACAAAATCGATGGCCAGATGAGACCAGGGACGTTGAGGAATGGGCAGAGGTTGGAACAGTCCAGTAGGTGCGTGGCAAGGCGATTTTCGAGACATTTTTGTTACAGTCCTCACAGTTCTTGATGAGGTTGACATCTGCCCGCATGGTAGGTCACCAGAACTTATCACCAGAACCAGAGAGTAGATGGATTGCTGCTGCTACACCAGGGTGACCAGAACTGGGGTGTGTACTTGATTGAGAACCCTGAAACATAAAGTCTGAGTTACAAAAGTTAAATTGGCAGGACTTTCATGGGGTGTGGGTTCTTGGGACTGAGCTTGTTGGATCTTGGTCATTATATCCCACTGGACTGGAGTGAAGATGACCTTGGCGGCAAGAATGGTTTCTGGAGAGGGAGGTGTTCAATGATTTTTGGAAAGGGCGTCTGCCTTAGTGTTCTTGGACTGGGTCTGTAAGTAATCTTGAAATTAAACTGGGTGAAAAATAGTGCCCAGCGGGCCAGACGGTAATTGAGCCTTTTAACGCTTTTCAGATATTCGAGAACTACAGTAACAGGTAGTTTTGACCCCTCTAGCCAATGTCACTATTCTTCTAGTGCTATTTCTTCTAGTGCCAAGGCTAGTAATTCCCTGTTACCCACATCATAATTTTGTTCTGCTGGGTTGAGCTTGTGAGAATAATAGGCACTGGGATAAAGTTTGGGTGGATTACCTTGGCGTTGAGACAAGACTGCTCCTACTCCAGTACTAGATGCGTCAACTTCTACAATGTACTCCCTCTCAGGATCGATATGGTGCAGGATAGGGGTGGTCACTGTAGCGTGTCAGCCGGTTTAGAAAGCGTTATTTAAAACACTATCTTCCGCTAAAACAAGGGAATTTGAGCTCTAGCTCAAAGGGAATAATAAGTATAATTAACTGTAATCCATTATACGAATTACGTAGTATGTACATGTATAGATGTTCTGACTAAGCAGAATTAACCGTAATAATTAATCAATACATTTGTCCACTGAAAGATTATTAATTATACTTTAACTCTAAGAAATATTATTTCCTGTGGCCTTTAGAAAATAAACTTCTTACTGATATACATGCTACTTCAGAGCATGTAACAAGATCGGCAAGTTTAAGTGACGTTAGTCTATGAGCAGTTAAACAGAAACAATCGCAAGTGGATACAAAAACATTTATTAACTACACTACACAAACAAACTAACGATAAACAAAAAATACATTTAACACAAAGAGATAGAGGAAAGCAGGAAAGATAGAAAAGAAAACAGAATGGCAATCTACAATCAACTTATATCTGTCACAAATTGGGTGCATGGAGAAATGGGAGGCGGACCCAAATGCAGGTTCTTGCAGGTTTTATTTAAACATCGAGGCATGGTCGGTACAGGCAGGGTAATCCAAACACTTAGAATTCAAGAAAACAGGTAAGAGGTCATGGCAGGCAGCAAACATCACAATCCAGGAAACAGTCCAAACATCCAAAATCCACGAAGAGCAAAACCACGAGAAAAAAACAAAAAAGAAACCACAAAGAATACAAAAACAGCCACAAAGAAGGCAATTCAATACATCGCAAGTTACCAATGAGGGAGCAGACAGAAAGTCATGGGACTTGGGCTCCTTCTGCTGGCCAGTCGTTACAATATCTTATGCATCAAACTGAGAGTGGACAGATACTTGCATTGGCAAGTTCCGGATGCGTGCGTGTGCGGATAAAGGAAAGTTAAAAGGTCCGTTGAGGATGACGAAGTCCGCTAGGCAGTCCATTTGGCGGAGTGTTAGCGAAGATCGCAGAGGGTCGTTGAATGCAATTGCCAGAAAGTTGTCCCAAAGAGTTGCAACACGGGGGAAGTTGCAGACTCTGAGCTGGTAGAATCCTTTGCGGTGAGTGCAGTTGCCATCTCCCCGGCGAGATGACATACTCCTTCCGCCAAATCCGAATTCCTTGGGCTACTCTTTGGGCTAAGAAGATTTGGATAACAGCCATTCTTAAGCTGTGGGGTGCCCCACCCCCGGCCTTTGGTTATCCAATCTTAAGGTGTGAAGGTTGAGGAGGAACGATTCCTTTGTTTCAACCCGACACCTTATTTGCATGATGAATGTGGCTTGCAAAGTTTGAGTGTTTAATGTGCAGGTTATTGTTCAAAGATGTAGATGCCAGCTAGGATAGTGTGGTATACACCAATGAACAGGAAAGTTGAAGACCATCATGTTAAGACTAAACATGATGGGGTTAAGCATACATACACCATAATTATTTTATGATTGCATGATTTAAGCAGAGAAGGAAACATGAACATGAAAAGTACATGGAAAGGTACATGAAAAGTATACAAGCATGCAACATAAAAATATAAAGATATTCATTTAGGACAGCTTTTTTATTGATATGACCTAGATATGAGGGGTCTTCACTGAGTAAAGTCTTCACTGAGTTTGTCAAACAAAGCCCTCTTTGTTTGTGTCTCCTCTGTCCGCTGTCACTTCTGGACAGTGTCTCCGCTGTCTGCTGTCACTTCCAGGACAGCAGAGACATTCGGCGCATGTGGCAGGGCATTCAGACGATCACCAGTTGGTGATCAACTGGTGACAACACCACTGGTGACAACACCACCCGTCTGTAGTAGTGACGCCTCCCTCCCATGCGCTAAACGACTTCTATGCTCGGTTCGAAGCACAGAACAGCGTCACAGCGAGGAAGACCATCCCTCCACCCGGCGACCAGGTCTCTACTCAGAGTCAACCCACGGAAGTCTGCTGGACCAGACAATATTCCTGGTAAAGTACTCAGAGAATGTGCAGAACAGCTGACAGATGTCTTCACGGACATCTTCAACATCTCTCTGAGCAGCACTGTTGTTCCGACATGCCTCAAAGCGACCACCATCATCCCTGTGCCGAAAAAGTCATCAGTCTCCTACCTTAACGACTACCGTCCCGTTGCACTCACACCTATCGTGATGAAATGCTTCGAGAGGCTCGTCATGAGGCACATCATGACTCATCTACCACCCACACTGGACCCGCTACAGTTTGCGTACCATCCGAATCGTTCCACGGACGACGCTATCTCCACAACCATTCACCTGGCCCTTACACACCTGGAAAACAAGGACGCTTACGTTCGAATGCTGTTTATCGACTTCAGCTCAGCATTCAATACCATCATCCCTCAGCACCTTATGGAAAACAGCATCTCCAGCATCTCGACAGCATCTCCAGCATCTCAACAGCATCTACAGCATCTCCAGCACCACCACACTGAGCACCGGGGACCCCTAGGGCTGCGTCCTCAGTCCCCTGCTGTTCACACTGCTGACTCACGACTGTGCAGCGATGCACAGCTCGAATCACATCAT
>JBAJNP010007623.1:0-22111 GCA_036877545.1 Yasuhikotakia modesta | reverse complement strand
AACTAACAGCAGTAACACTTATTAATAAAAAGCTAAAGCAACAAAATGCTGCCCTGGAAAAGTTACTTTTGGGTTTGTATTTGAGTAAACACAACATCAGTGTGTTCGCACTAGAATTATCCTGTCCTGTTTGATGTTTGGTACTTTCAAAGTACATCTCTGTTTTTCTAGAGGTTTACATAGGCTTGTTAGGGGAGGGAACGGGGTTCAAGGTAACACACTGTTTGTTGTCACTTGTGAGGATAACAATGACCCTGATTCTCAACAATAGCAGACATGATAAAAAGTTCTGTAGACATTTTTACGTGGAATGGAAAATAGAAATGGGTTCCAGATCATATGATCACCTGGTCTCTGATTTATTTTGACTGTGTGTGTATCTGGACAAAAGAAACAGGATGAAGTGAGCCAAGCCTCTGCGGAAAACTGTAAACCATGGTGGCGCTGTAAAAGAACAACAAGCTGTTATCCATCAATCTCAGCAGAGTGCAGAACAAATACTGGTTGTGCAATTGGGTTCCAGCTGTGAAAGACAGAGACTTAAACATATTACACCAATTGCAACATTCTGCTGCCGTTGGGCTGCGTTTGCTCTGTTTATAACTTACTGCATTAATTTTAAAGCCTCAAATTATATAAATGTTTGTATTAACATATATTTAACATACTAATTATAATATAGTAGGCCCATAATGTATAATTTATTATAAGCAATGTATACATATGTTTTGGTTTAGACAACAAGATAATATGAACTATTTCTAATTCCTAATAAAGATGTTGTACTAGAGACATTAAAGCAAAGCATTATGCAGGAGACAGTGTCCTTTCAAAGGTACATTTACATTTATTCATTTGGCAGATGCTTCTATCCAAAGTGACTTACGGTGAATTCAAGGCATACATTTTCATCAGTACTTGTATTCCTTGGGATCGAACCCACAACCTTTGTGCTGTTAACGCAATGCTCTACCAGTTGAGCTACAGGAACACTGCATTGATAGCTTACTGTTTAGATTAGCAGTTTACAGAACGTCTGAATAAATACTGGCTACTCAAATGAGTTGGTTAATGGAACAAACTTAAGCCTGTGTATGCGTGTGTGCCTGCATTGGCAACAAGAAGGTTTGTTTGATTGGTCCGGATCTCAAGAGTTCTGACGCATAGAAAACTTGTTGGATAATAACTCAGTGTGATAGTTTTGCTCGGCAGCCAAGCATAACTAACAACTGCTTTGGTTCAAGTAGAGAGGGCCCAGGGTTATTCACATCCAGTTTAGATGTCTGCTCAGTTTGCGCTGCTTTGAATTATATGCCCACAAATCTATTGGAAGAAGTAGAGAAGTATCAGACAAAAGAAAATATTAGTTTAAAAGTTTCAGTTTCATAAAGTAATTTAATTGTAGATATAAAACTATGACGTGGCATATTCTAATTCAAGTCACAATAAAGATATTAGCTCTTATGAAAGAAGATAAATTAGCTGTTTTAACCATTCTCTTGTTTTTAATACAAAACTATAACAAAATATTGTGGGTGGACTTATGGACTTATGTCAAGGTTTCAGATTTATAAAATATATCCTCGGTTGCCCCAGGGGGAAATTTTGGTTGGGAAATCACCATTATCCAAAGCAGGTGCCACAGACAGCTGCTGTTACTCATGGCAAAAACACTTCTCCTCTGGAGGGGGTGAGTTTTCTTGGGAGCTTTGCGTCAGCGTTGCGGGCATCCCTGGAGAATAAGTACCAGCATCTTCCAATAGAGGGCGCTATCTGCTCGCTTCAAAGTTGGATCGTAAATTGGTTATTTTTGCGGTTGAAATTCGCAGACCAGTAAATGTTTTGAGGTTTAAACATATATATGAGTGGCCTATAATTATGGATATTAATATACAAACTATCTCACATAAAGAAAGGAGAAGAAAATGAATTAAAACATTATTAGTATGAGATTGTTTAAAGTTGCACATTTGGTCATATGTTTATGTATGCGACAGTGTAAAATGAAACATTTTCTGTTTCTGTAAACACAGCACATGCTGTGGGTAGTTACATGGAAACACGTGTGTATTTCTGATTCGATTTGATACAGTTTGGAAGATCTTGCTTATAAACAACCTATAGATTAAATCTGAATCATGATGCAGTCGAAGCAGAATTAGGGCACATGGTTCTGTGAGTGCATCAGTTTATTCGTGGCCAAGTAATTGTACTTAAAGATTACAAGTGATATTTTTAGGAGAACCCAACAGCGTTTCCAGTAATCTGGCATCGCTGTTAGTCATAAAGTGGGAGGGGCTTGGTGAGGAGAGGACGGCTTGGTTGTATTGAGGGGCGGGGCGTAGCGGCTCAGGGTATTCCCTTCGTTTTCTCACCCGAAAAGAAACAGAGAAACAATCGTTGCTACAGCAGATGTCTCGATCCCAAATCATGGGGTTCTTTATGAAATAGCAATCCGTAAACATAAGTGACAGTTTTTCAGTAATGGTCTACGTTATGGGGGTACAATCGGACGACTGGGCGACCAGACCCACTTTTGAGTCAAGCACATGGAAAATTAAAAACATTTGGGATGGGGTAAAGCTGGAGATCGGGGCCGGAGATGTTTGCCCGGTGGTCTTAAATAGTTTCACGCATTTGGACCCTGATCTACCGGTGCTGGAGGAGGTAATGCATCTAAATGACTCAGATATCATAAAATAATCTAGAATTAGTTAGAAAAGTTTATTTACTGTGCTGATGTTATTATAAACATTATCACGTTTTCTTATAGATCCTGTGATTTTTCTAGATCGTGTGGCATTGTTTGTATAGATGTGTTGCTGACCTGTCATAGCAAGTTGTTGTTTTTAAACAGTCTATTCAATAGGACACTTTGCCTTTGTGTATCTGTTAACCTAAAGCAACACAGTCAATACATTTGTTGATGTTTTTTTTGTTTTTCTTCTCATTTTGTTAGAGAGAGAGTGGATTTGATTTCTAGGTAGTGACATTTAGCTAAACAAAAACATCTGGACATGAGCGCTTTTCCCCAATTTTTCCTCTCTGTATTCCCCTAAAACAGCCTGGAAATACAGTCTTCTCTCGCTATGATTTAGCAAAGGACATAGAAAGCAATGATACAATAATTTTATTTCGTTTAATGTTATTAATGTTAACTTAAGAAGTTATCGAGGGCTTGTGTGTGTTGAGAACTGACTGTGACAACAATGGATTGTTCAATTTTAAAGCCTGTTATATAATACAAGACAAAGCTTACTCGTCAAATGTGATGAAAGATGTTAGTTATTAACTTCCTTTTGGTGAGGCTCAAACTGTCCCAAACAAAATCTTTGTCTCATTGTTTTGAAAGAGAGTAAATTGTTTTATTACTGTGGTAGTCACACCTTTTATTGATACTATTGTAGTTGTGTTTAATCTGTGAGTTCTGTCCATGCTTTGTCAACTAAACGTTCCCCTCTTACCTCACATGTCAATGTCATTGGCACATTGTTGTGACTTAAACAGCTATTTGCACCAAAACATATTTATGGCATGGTGGCTCCAGTCTAATCACACAGAGGTACAAACTTCCAGTGGGTTGCCTGCTGCTAACATTCACTGCACTAAATCTGATCTACTCGCATTACACAATTAGTGCAGTGAATCCACCTCAATCCACCCAGAACCGCGCCATCACAGTTACTGTATGTTACTGTGTGGCCTTCTGTACCCTTTGTGGGTTCATGTACCTTAGACTCTGCATTCTGTTTGTGTTAGAGAAATCATCCAAGCATGGCTTGTAAAGATGCAGTTAACTCACTTAGCTGTTCTTTTTTTAATGTAATCTATGTCAGAAGATGTCTGGCAAGGGTTTACGGTTGGTTACATCATAACTGTAGTTCTGGAGGACATAAAAGTGCCATTGTACAATAACTAAATTAAAGCAATGAAGTAACCACTACATTCTGTTGCTCTAATAGCATCCATTTCTTAGAAACATTAATTGTTTACCAGTGAACAACAGGTCAATGAATTGGCCTGCGCTCTTGTCACTCGGTTATCGCTATAATAATCTTCATTGTTCTTTGTTTGTTGAAAGTGTTTACAAACTCTGCATCCTTCTTAATGGGGCCTTTGTGTGGTAGATTGTACTCGGAACGTCGTAATGAGACATGCAGAGCTGAGCTTTGTATAATGAGAAGACCAGACAGGGCCAACATTGACCCATACACAGAAGCTTTTGTGGTGGAAGTTCTCCTGAATGGGAGACAGGACGAGAGGGAGGAACAGAGTTATAGTGATGAAGAGCAAACATGGATGTGAGAGGCAGGAAAGGGCAATGGGGCAGATTGAAGAGGCAGATGAAGAGGGAGAGAATAAATGTGTGAGTAGGTGAAGTCATTTATTAAGTGTCTTAATACATTTAATTGGGTTTATGTGTTTAGCAAATGCTAAATGTGTCTAATTTGCTAACAATGTTGGCTTACAATGTATTGTAAATATGTTATAATTGGAATAATAATGGAATATGGAATATAATATATATGGAATATAATGTAAAAATACTCATCCACTAAGGGTGTCAAAGATAAACAGGCATTTTAAAACATGTATCAAACTATGGGAGTTGTGGACACGCAGAAATGATCACGATACATTCTGTGTATCTGAATCTGTGCCTTTCTGGAACAGCTCTGCAAAAGCAGCCACAGTCATCGGTTTTGAGCCGCTCTCTGGCAAAGTCAGGAAAAGTATTTTTCCAAGGCTTATTTTGGAGAATTCCTCCCTTAACTCTGCTAATCTCATTCCGAAATGTGGGATCAGATTTTAGGAGGACCTTGGCACAGCAAAATCACAGGCAAAACATCATGCAGGGTTATTGCAGATGATAGATCACAACATTTACAAAAGCACAGTATTTATCTAATGAGAGTAGTGCAAAAACATGAGAAAGGTCACTTGATAGTGATAGATGACACCCCCGGAAAAAAAAAACTTTTCTCCACAAATGATCACAGTAAGTTGTAATGATGTTTTCAGAATTGTGTGCATATTTAACTGCTAAACAGAATAAACCTGTTTAGTTGAAAGAATAAAAAGAAGTAGATGTTAGGAAATTAAGTTGGAAACTTGTGGAATAGGAGATGAATCACCTTTTTACCTTTCCCTTTTCTTTCCACTGTGGATTTTTGCAGCAGGAATCTCTGTGTCATCGCTCTGCACTGAGATTTAATGTGCTGTAACTAACTGTGCTGAAACGCTACTGAGCATTGCCAAAATACACACACCACAGCTTAGCTCGAAATATCCCATCTCTCTCCAGGTTAATAACTTTCAGAGAAGCACAAATCTACAGAACATAATATGAAACATAACCTCAAATCCATAACTCTTACAACACAAATATTTATTGTTTTGCCTCCTGGCCGTTGTGAATAAAAGCGATTTGGTCTTTGCTCACAGTGGTTTAGGGAATAATATATTCAGAACATTTATTATTGTTGTACTATAAGATAAATGGCATTATTCTTATGACCCAAGACAACATTGACAAAACTACCCATGTCAAAACAGTAAGTAAGGCCACATGAGTTGATGTTGGTGTTGTGAGGCAGACTGATTAATAATCATCATGGGGACACTTACAGCAACACAGACTGCAAGTAGTTTGATCACTGCTGTAAATTCCATTCTGATGATCTCACTCACATACTTAAGCTGTTTTGTGTAATTACAGCTACAGCACTTCATGATGGCATCTGCAGTTACAGAGGACCATTTAATAGCCATGCATATTTAAAACATCAGTCAGTCTTGTTTTGCTGGATGGTTTGAAGTCACAAGTCTGTAAACTGAGTCACGTAATAGGGTTTGTATTCACACAAACCCATGTTGTTTGTTTTTATTCTGAAAGTTGTTTGTGAAGGAAGCTGTTATGCAGTTTTTCTTGTTTTCCTCATATGTTTCAGCACCCTCTGGCTTTACTGTGAGGCTGTATGGGGAGTTTTGATTGCATTTTGTCATAGTCTAGGGATTGTGATTTTAATGAACACCCTACATACCGTTAAATATTTCTTAGTTTAAGCCCAAATCTAATTAATAGTCTTTGCCAATGTCTTTAGAACATTAAAACAATATATTGTCTTTAGATAAATTGTTTGTCTTATTGTCTTATTATTTTACTTAAAAAAAGCTTTACCTAGTTGTAAAGATGTTTAATAATGTTTAGCATATAGTGGCATTATATAGCAAGGCAGATTTTCTCTTAGGTTTGGTTCTGTACTTTTTGTGAATGTTTTGAAATGTCAGATGATCCCTAACAGTAATCTAGATATGTGTCAGGCCTGTTTTCCTCATCACTGCCCACTGCTTTCACTTTGAGTCTAAGGGGGTTCCCACTGCTTGCCTTCAGGTGTGGTGTAATATGCTTGTTTCTGAAGGGGTGAAACTGTTGACATCCCTGTTTCTTCAGGGTAAATGTAGCTTGATTGAATATAACCTGCAACATCAGATGGATTTTATTTCTCCTAAGCAGGAGACATCTAACAGGTTTTACACGTCAGTACAACATTAATGCTTCTTTTGTGCTCATTCATGTACTTCCACTGTAGAGAAAATATTTAAGGCGTTATGTGATGTATGTTTTTGTGTGTTGGTTACCGTAGCAACTGCAGGATGAGTTTTCTGGTTGGCCTATCTGTTTAGGCACTCTTCTCTGTTTTGTTGAGTGTGCATTGAGTCATACACACACACACACACAAACACACATACATACACATATACACACGACTGGTCCTTTGCCTTTGCCAAGCTTTCATTTCCCAAAGTTCCCTGGGAGTTCCCTTCAGTTTCCATAGTGACGCCAGGCACAGTACTTCAGTTAGCTGTTTATAGCAGATGTCTGGCTGCCAAGCTTTTTCAATGAATTATTCTAAATGATTTACTTACAAAATTAAAGGGAAATACTAAATTGTATGTTTGGGAGAATTCTGTCCTAGTTCAGACTTGTTTTACATCTAATTAAAAACGATGTGGTCATAAAGATAATAAGCAATTTTATTCTATTTTATAAGGGTGGTCCATCATATATTACCATTATTTATCTCAGTAACCCCCACCCCTCTTTATCAGAAACTTGCAGTTAATTGCAAGTAACAGATATACTTGCAAGCATATCAAAGTGTTTTTACATTGATAAATAAAAAAACTCCAAAACTATTATCCTATCAAAACATAAAACATAAAAATGTCATAGGGCATATTTAAGATGTTAAGTGGGTGGGGCTAGCCATGTGACAGCGCCTGATAATAAGACACTTTCATGGTCCTGTGTGTTTGGTGTTGAGGGTGATCAGTAGGGGAGTGAGCAGTAATCCGTGTCTCACCCTTAAAGCCCTTTCTGTATTAAGACTGTTTGACCTTACATAATCACTAGACAACACAGTGACAGGAATAGCCCTTATTTAATCAATAATCAGCATTCTGAACTATCTTTGCTCCCATTAAGTTAATTAGTGTCAGCCTGAAGTCACATTTAGCCTGTTTACCTTTTCTAATGCATGTTTCTGGTCCTTTTGTGAGCAATTTATTGGTTAGACTGAAGACAAAACAGCTTTAGTCTTATAGTCTCATAGAAAAAAGTCTTTTTTATTGAAGTTAGCCATTAGGCTTTCCAGGTAATTGGGTAATGTTACCCAAAGAACTATTTAGTCATTGTTTCAGCCAGCCCGCTAAAGTCTAAAGTCTTGCTTCATTCTGAAATATTATAATGATTTTTCATTGACTGGTCTAATTCATTGGATCTCACAATGCATTTCTCTTACTCAATATCCTGTCTGAGACTTAATTGTTTTGTATTTGGTGCAGTTATGTGAATATGAATTAAAATAATCAGTGTTTTTCTTTGTCTGTAGAGCTCGGTTCAGGAGATTGGAGAGGAGGTGGAGGAAGGAGCCGTCTACACCATCACCCTCCGCAAGGTGCAGCTCCACCAGACAGCCAGTAAGGGGCAGCGATGGCTGGGCGTGGAGACAGAATCTGCCCTCAGTTTGTACGAGACTTGCAAGGGTCGGACCATTAAAGCTGGAACACTGGAGAAGCTGGTGGAGTACATGGTGTCGGCGTTCAAAGAGAAAGACTGTACGTACGTGACCATATTCCTCTGCACCTACCGAGCTTTTGCCACCACCAAACAAGTTCTGGACCTACTGCTCAACAGGTACGTTGACCATCAAACTTGTGCTTTGGAAATTTTAAATCAATCATAATTATTTTTATAAACCATGCTTACCTTTTTAGGTATGCCAAGCTGCACGATCAACCAGTCTCAAAGGGTTCAAAGCTCTCACAAGAGGACTACACAGAGCTTAAAAAGTAATTATTTTTATTCTTGTTGTTCAGCCAATCCCTTGGAGCCCAATTAATTTAGTTTAGTTAATTTAGCTGTTAAAAGTTGACCTTTCAACCGTTAATTCTGGTTTTAATTATGTTTGTGGCAGTACGGTTTCATCTATTCTGGGTGCGTGGTTGGATCAGTACTCTGAGGATTTCTGGAGCCCCCCAGACCATGGATGCCTGCAGAGCCTCATATCCTACTTGCAGCTCAACTTCTCCGGATCGGACCTGGAGAGACGAGCCCGTAACCTGCTGGAGCATTTCCAGCACAGGCAACAGTCCAAGGCTGAGCTTGAAGGTGCAATTTCATTGATGATCCTCTGAAGCTCTGGGTTTGTCATTAGATATGGTGTTCTGAACTAACTCTGTGACAACCCGTCTTTGCAGGCGATCTGTGCATTTGCCCCTTTGCCACACCTGAGGAGAGCAGCTTAGAGGATGAATTCTTTCCATCTCACTTCACCTCCTTCGGTCCCACTCTGGTCGCAGAACAGTTAACAGTCATGGATGCGGTAAGACATGAGCAAGTCTTGCATAATGGCTTTCAGTCTGGCATTATGACTGGTACCGGTCATAATGTGCAAAGGATTGTGGGTAGGCAACTGCAGAGTAATCTTTGCCTAAGAAGCTACTGTCCATGTTATTTTATGAAGGCTGTACATGCACAAAACATCTGCACATCATCAAGTTACACCACAAATTTGACAAATCTGGTCAGCTGAGATTAATTAAACATGAGATAATTATTCTCAGTTGTGGTTGTAACCAGATGGTTATTATTGTTTACCCCAGGAGCTGTTTAAGAGGGTTGTCCCTTATCATTGTTTGGGTGGTATATGGTCCCAGCGGGATAAGAAGGGTAAGGAGCACCTGGCGCCCACCATCCGGGCCACTGTAGCTCAGTTCAACAGCGTGACCAACTGTGTGATCGCTACATGCTTGGACAACAGGTCTCTCAAACCCTGTCAAAGAGCCAAACGCATTGAGCACTGGATAGAGGTAGCCAGGGTGAGGAACCAGTCTAACTTTCATTATCTTCTAGTATATTTTTAGTGGTGTACTGTAAACATCTACTTTCACTTTATTGCTGTTTCACTTTCTATAGTGTATATGTGGTATAGTTCTGTTCACAATTAGTCCAGTATCTTTAGAGTCTAATTCATAAACATCTCCCTGTATGTTTTGACATCAGCGGTGTCGCATCCTGAAGAGCTTCTCCTCTCTGAAGGCCATCCTGTCGGCCCTGCAATGTAACGCCATCCATAGACTGAGGAGGACCTGGGATGAGGTGTCCAGGTAAAAGACTGACTAAAATATCAGTCTGTTTATTTGCTAACTTGCCTACCACTTAGCACTCTTACCTTTAGCTGAAGTTGAACCATTTACATGTTTAGAATGGACACATTTACATATAAAGAGTTGATATTTGTGTCAAGATATACATGTGAGTTAAACTTAGGGTGTGAATTTAATATGGGTGTATAATAGACTCCTCAATGTTTTGCTACTTGTAGGGAAAGCTGCCGCACTTTTCAGGAGCTGTCTGAAATCTTCTCAGATGACAACAACTACTCCCTCAGTAGAGAGCTTCTCATTAAGGTGAGCAAAATTGTTAAGCTGCATCTGTCTGTTTGCAGTCATGCGCATTTTTAGACACTTCGCATTTTTCAAAATTTAAATGTACACTGTAAAACCACCAACAATTGCTGTCAGTATCTTTTGCTGGGGGTAGACAGGATGTGGTTATATCACACGGTCAGCTACAAAAAAAGCGAAGCGACTTTCAACCGCTTTCAGTGCCTGCAACGCTGTTTCTATAGCAGCCACGAATAAACACAAAACCCTTATTGAATTGCATAATATCTACAGCCTGCTGGCCTCTGCGTCCTGCAGTGTTCTGTTGAGCACAGCTTTAAATACTTTTTGTTGTGCTTTTTTGCCTGGTTGTCATGTTTCTGCTGCATTTGACAGACAGCTTTAAAAGAATCCATTAGTGTTTAAAGCAACTTTAAGAAAGACTGAAACGCCTCTATGGTACTAAACCAATAAGTCACAAGTGCAAGTCACTGTGCATTACAGTTATTTTACCATGAGTGCTCTCAGGCATGACACAAAACAGTTTAAAATAAAATAATAAAAGACACAGATGTTCAATGAATAATAACACTTTAAAATGAATAACAATTCTTCCGGTAAGTCATTTAGTTCATTATCCTGTCAGCTGTTTATTGTTGCTAAGCAACAAAACAACTTGACACATTAATATAAAGTGTACAATTGAATCTCATCTAATTATAATAATTCAGAACTGTCTTTCTATAAATAAGTTATGTGTGCCATGACACACTTTTAGAAAGTAAGAGGGTTTAAAAATAGCTTATTTTTCTCTGTTATCTAGATCGTTCCACTGTAAAAGTCTATTTCTGTGTGACTTCCCCCAGAAGCAGATGAGCTTGATAAAAACAACACATGACCACGTCTTTCCTCTACGTACAAACGGCACTAGAAAGCACAACAATAGAGGATATCCTCCTTTGCATGTGTGGTGGGGCAAAGAAACTGTGTTTGGTAACACAACTGGTGCAGTTTTTATGAAGGAATTCCTGAGCTGATGTCATAAACATATGTGTGGCCTGATAAAGGCTCTCCTTAGAAGCAAAGGGCTTTCCCAGGGCGTTGCCCAGCTGTATCTTGACACACCATACAGTCCACAGTGCGTTTTACGTCATGGTATGCCTTGACAGTGCAATATTTAAATTCCACTGTGACAGGCACGTCTTTCCACATGTCATGCTTCTAAATATTTTGCACAGTACTGCGTCAAAGCAAGACGCCTGTTTCCATGTGAAATCAAACTTAGGTTGATGTGAAACTGATATCTTCACAGGAGGGCACCTCTAAATCTGCCATCATTGACATTAATCACAAAGGAGTACAGAGGAGACACCAGCAGCAGAGGGATATGGTACGTACACAAAGAATTTTCATTAAAATTGGGTGTTTAAAAACAACAACAGCGCCCTCTTGTGGTCAGAGTGCGTCATGTTCTATCTCATGTCAAATGCCGTGTCTTCTACAATTTCCAAGTGTAAAGAAGAAACCACTTCCATGTTTTCCTGCATGGAAAAAGAAATTGTAAATCTATTTGTTTTGTGCCTCACATTCCTGCTTCTTCCTGATTTTGTAGAGTGTCGTGCAGGGAACCATTCCATACCTTGGAACATTTCTGACGGATCTAGTCATGTTGGATACTGCGATGAAAGACCATCTTGAGGTGAGATGGAGTGAGATTAGTGGAAGAAATGGAGATTAGTGAAGTGTAAGAAAACGTCCTTGTTCTCATTTAGAGCTTGTTTTATTTGTTTCAGGTTGGACTGATCAACTTTGAGAAGAGAAGGAAGGTTAGTCCTGACAAACATACAATATTTTATTAAACGGACAGTTCTTGCTACTGATTGGTCAATACAGTTTTCTAGTCACACTAATGCAACATAGCAACAGCAATTAGGACAAAACAATATAGGCAAATTTTGAATTTGCCTATATTTGCCCCATACATTCACTAATGTTAAATTGGTGTGTGTAATAATTGTACTATATAATAACGTTAAGTGAAAATGTACATTATTTTTTGTCTCTTTGATTAGGAGTTTGAAGTGATAGCTCAGATCAAATTGTTACAGCTCACCTGCAGTTACTACAACTTCACCAGAAACCAGCGCTTCATCGACTGGTTCAAAAGGGTGGAGAAACTTTCAGAGACAGAGAGGTGAGAAAAAAAGAGGATTTAATACAAATAATTACAAAAAAAAACAATAAAGTCTCAAACATAGATACTCAATGGCTTTTCCACTCCAGCTACTCTCTGTCGTGTGAGATTGAACCACCGTCCGAGTCCCTATGCAAAAAGAACGGCGGCATCACCAAACGCATGAGCGAGGAGTCGGGCTACAGCAGTACCGGCACCTCACGCTCCAAATCCTTTGAGCAGCCGCGCTTGAGCCAGTTCAAACACAGCTTCAAAGACATGACTGATTCCATCAGCCTGACCTCAGCTGGATCCAGCGCTTCAGACGCAGAGGAGACCAGCCTCAGTCCTCTCAACTCTCCAGAGCCGGGAAATCAGAGAGTAAGATTATTATTCATGCCCTCAATAGATTTGGGGTTTTCACACAAAGAATGAAACAGAAACTGTGACATAGCCAGTGTGAAGTACGTAAAAAAAACTTTGTGAATACATATGTTTGGATTCACAATCAGCTCAAAGTCTCAGTTTGATTTTGTTGTAATTAGGACCTTAGTAATGTGCATTTGTAACACTGTAAACAATTAAAAATTTGTTTATATATAATATTGTCTGCAGTATATTAACCTAAGAAATGTTTCTTTATCCAGACATCAACACCAACTGTGAGGCACTGTCTATCAACCTCAGACACTGGGGAGCTCACGTCTGGTTCCTCTTCTAAGGTATCTGCACTTGTAGAACGTCACGTATTCGTATGCGCTATCCTTACGTCACGCTGATGGTACACTCTGGTTGCAGCACCATCTACTGGTCAAATGTTGTCAAAAATGCTTTTAAACTACATCACCTCAATATGGATGTGACCTAAAATGTGGTAAACATTACAATAGGCATGTTATTGGTATTTGTGCTTTATTCTAAGCTTTTGATTCTGAGCATTAAACTCATATTTCTCTGCCATTTTCATTTATTTTCCAGCTCTGGGAATCACCCACAGCTTCATGTTTGGAGGCCTCAGGAACAGGCTTGGGACTGGAGTCTGGCTCCACTAGCTCCGCCTCCTCATCTTCATCCTCATTCTCAAACTCCACCGGGCAGCCGTTCCACTTCCACAAACGTTCCGTCTCGGGTGTTTCTGACTACTCGTCTCTCTCTCTGCCCCTGTACAACCAGCAGGTGAACGACTGCTGCATCATCAGAGTGAGTCTCGACGAGGACAACGGAAACATGTACAAGAGCATCCTGGTGAGTGTGAGAAGTGCATTGTGGGATACATGTTATACATAGTCACGCAGTAAGTTGCAGCATTTACTGTTATACTGGCATAATAATGAGTTCGTATTTCAGGTGACCAGCCAAGACAAAACACCTGGGGTCATTAGGAAAGCCATGGCCAAGCACAACCTAAATGATGAGAAGTCAGATGACTATGAACTATTGCAGGTGGTCTCAAAGCAGAAAGGTAAATAAAACATAAATAGCCTCAATGCTAACAGACATGGCCTAAAAGGTACATTGATGTTTAAAATCTTCCTTTTTGTTCCATTTTATCCCACAGAACTCAGAATCCCAGATAATGCAAATGTTTTCTACGCCATGAACTCGTCCGCCAACTATGACTTCTTGCTGAGGAAACGCGGCGTTCCCAAAACCTGCCGATCAAAGAGCTCGCCAAGCCTGACTCTCCCACGCATGAAGCAGAAGGGGTTTAAAATACCCAAAGGCTTCTTCTGAATGCATTCTTATGTGGTCAGATAGCCTAGAGCTGTTTGGAGGACAGCAAGAGTCACTTTGTGAGCCCCTCCCCTACAGTATTATTTGGATCTTTTATCCAATGGATTATGAATTACTGCATTATTTAGAATGCTGCTTGTTTCTTAAAGAAAGTTATCCTTGTGTTTTATGTCCCTATGGACTGTGAAACAAGCACAGGGCCGCAGTGGTTGTTGCAAGGTTTGCCTTAAGACTGCACATGAGAGCCACACCGAGACATTTTTCTAACCAAATGCAGTCATGCATGAGCACACTACATTTGAGAAAACATTTAAAGCACTTTAGAACAGTCCTTTACTTAACAGGATTTGTGGGAAGCAGTTTTTGAAAGCTGATATGGTCCTTTTAATTTTAAATGTGACTTTATATTTGATTCATGTTGGAACAGGTTTTTTTATTTGGACCCACAGCAAAAACATTTTCACAGTCTCTCAGATCTTGGGGCCACTGTTGGAAGAGCTACAGTATTATGTACAGTACAACATGTGTAAAGTGTACAGTTTTTTGTTTGGTTATTGTTCCCGTTGTGTCTCTTTTAACTGTCGTCCTCACTGCTGCAAATTTAGCCTGAGAAAACTTCACGTCTTGAAAATAGCACTTGACTGATCATAGCCTAAAATGAACCTGAAGCCTTTTCTCTAGTGGTGAGTTTGTGTTTGCCAACGCCCTCTGGTGGTCTGTTTATTGTAAACAACCTGTCAGGCTGCTATCAGACGACAGACTGAAGGATTCTCTTTTGACTGCTGACTGACTGCTGGTCACCTTCATTTTAAAGGTGTCACAAAGTCACATTTGGGCATGAGGAGATGACAGGTCTGAGGTGCAGGACTTATTCTGTTATTTATGGTTATTAAATAACCATAAATAATATTACTAATGTTTATTAACAAATGTAAATGCAAATATTCTGTGACAGCTCGGGTCTTGTCATCCAAATGTATTAATTAAGAAAGATTAATGCCAAAGCTTATGTACTTATGTTGCTGTTGGCCTGTGTCTGTTTCGTTATGTGTCAGACTATTACAGAATTCTAGAACAATATAGAACATTTTTCCTGCTTTGTACCAGACACTGTGAATGTGGCTTCACCCCGCTAAGCCTTTTGCATTGTGAATTAAATCCACGAGTGTTTTATTATTTAATTAAGTGCTCTCAGTATAATGTACAAAAATAAGGGGATGTTTATTTCAGACCTGTGTGCATTAATTTGACAGAAATGAAAGAGAGGAATTTACATGTCAGTGAGTGACATACACCACGCATGTGTGAACAAAACATAGATTGGATGTAATGTATGATTTAAAAGATGAAAGTGCATGGAAAAGTTATAAGCCAATTGTAATTCCACTCTTAGAATAATTTAAATAAATATCACATTGACAGATCTGCTGTCAGGAAACTACAAAATAAAGTCAAATTATACTGCCTGCAGCTTGTTTTGTGCCATATCCAGACTTCATTTTGTCTTTTGTTTTTCTCACTTTTTAATCTTTTGTATGTCAGTATCTAACTCTGAATGTTAATGTTTTAATGTTAAGGTCCGGTATGTGGCATTTCCCCAGTTTTATTTATGAATGTGTTTATAAATGTTTTATTTATAATTGCTTTACTGTTGTGAAACTCAATTGCACCTTGATATGTACAAAAAAGCACTACATTTTCTAATAACTTACAAATAAATGTGGGGACAGAAAACCCCAATACATGACATCATTGTTTTGATTTCATTTTCATTGTTTTGTGGCTAAAAAGCCACTTTTCCTTTTTATATTGACACCACAGAGACACTGAAGAGTTATTAACATAAGCTTATTTTATTCTTCCTGGAAATGTGTCTAATAATTCTATGTATTTATAGATCTATATGATAGTTTTTTATTCAACAATATATGCAGAGGGGTACTGAAATCAAATCTATATCTTCTACTTACAAAATAAATACAAAGTTCCTTAGTAATAATATTTCAAGCCTTTACAACATAGTGCCGATATACAAATCAGGAATAAGCGGGGGCGTTACGCCTACGTCATCTTCCTGCGTCAGAAAAACGCATGACACCGGAACATGCTAAAGTTCAACATGGCGTTAAGCAAAACATACGGACAGAAACCCATTAAATTCCAGCTGGAGGAGGATGGAGATTTCTACATGATCGGATCAGAGGTATGTATTTAAATGTGCTGTGTTTGTTTTAATTTAGTTTAGTTTGTGCGTGTGTCTAATAGTGTTTCGCATTGGGTGCTAGTGTATCAGCTAGCTAGCTGTGGTTGTTATCGTATAGGTTAAAATGAATTGGTGGCAGAAAATGTATTTCCTCAACGATTTGTTGAAATGAATCAGTGCTAAAGGGTCAAAATGAGCTGTATACGGACTGTATGGTATCATTTCGTTTTGTGTTGCACCCAATATCAGTGGATCAGATGTAAACAAGTCAGTCGTCTACAATACAAAGTCTAGCGCATGATATAAATGTTACTCTAAGACAACTGGTGTTTATTTATGTATTCTTAGGTGGGGAATTACATGCGTATGTTTAGAGGGTCTTTGTATAAGCGGTACCCATCACTTTCAAGACGATTGGCGACAGTAGAGGAGAGGAAGAAAATTGTAGCATCATCTCACGGTGAGTGTCGATTTTACATTTTAAACGCCTTCATTAAGGATCTGAAGAGACTTCTGAAGGGTTAAAAGTCAGGGTTACATTTCTGTCTTGCGGTATAAGGAATTTTTTGTGTTAGATCACGGTTACACCACTTTAGCCACCAGTGTGACGCTGCTGAAGGCCTCAGAAGTAGAGGAGATACTTGAGGGACATGACGAGAAGTACAAGGCTGTTTCCATCAGCACTGAGCCCCCAGCCTACCTCAGGTATAGCATTTCCAATCCTGCATATTTTGATATTCAAGAAATTACAATGATATGAGATGTTTACATGTGCCAGAGGTTGAACTTGTTATTAAAGTAAAATTGTAGTAATAAAAGTATTGAAAACATTAACTCATTGTTGCATGAAATATGTCTTTTTAATCCTTGGTTTTCTTTACAGGGAGCAGAAAGCCAAACGAAACAGCCAGTGGGTTCCCACTCTTCCCAACAGTTCCCACCATCTGGACGCTGTACCTTGCTCCACCACGATCAACCGCAGCCGACTGGGCCGTGACAAAAAGAGGACCTTCCCCCTCTGGTGACTTCCTTTCCATCTTCCCTTGACTCATGATTGTTGAGCAGAACATCACAGCCTACTGAGAAATGTGACACACCCAAAACGTTTGGCATATATCTTTTTATTCATATAATTTAAACAAGTTCTTTCTGCTGCTGTGTTGTAATTGTTTTCTGGACGTGTGATGTGCAGCTTTGACGATCATGATCCTGCTGTTATCCACGAGAATGCCGCTCAACCTGAGATCCTGGTTCCCATCCGCCTGGATATGGAGATTGACGGGCAGAAGCTGCGAGATGCCTTCACATGGAACATGAATGGTAGACTGCCATTGACATTGTTCCTATGCAACATCCATTAAAATCCATTTAGATTATCCACTGAAATGCTCACTGTTAAGTGTGCATCACATTACAAAAACACTCAGAATTCCTTCTTTTCCAATAGAGAAACTAATGACTCCGGAGATGTTTGCTGAAATTCTATGTGATGATCTGGATCTTAGCCCGCTGACCTTTGTTCCTGCCATTGCCTCAGCCATCAGACAGCAGATAGAGTCCTACCCCACAGACAGCATACTGGATGAGCAGATGGACCAGAGGGTCATCATCAAGGTACTGTATGAAGTTCATGGATGACGTGTAAAAATTGACATGTTATGGCTCTTTGATTGTATTGTTCTTGTGGAAGAGACATTTTAAATCAGTTTTTAGTGAACAAAGTTGTTTAGTGACCTAACAAAAGAGTGTGGAATCTATTTCAGTATCTTTTCTATTTATGTTATTATGTTTCTTTTACTATTGAAAAAATAATTGAAAAAAAAAACAATAACATTCTAACCTTTCCAGGTTTAAGTTTCTTTTACTTTGGAAAAAAAAACAACAACATTCTAACCTTTCCAGGTTTAAGTTTCAGTTTTTACCACCTATTTTAGATTATAGAGTTTATTGGCAGAATGAGAAATGGGTGGAGCATAGCCAATTTTCCTAATGTGTGACTGTTGTGTTTTCCTCTGCAGTTAAACATACATGTTGGGAACATATCTCTGGTGGACCAGTTCGAATGGGACATGTCTGAGAGGGAGAACTCGCCTGAGAAGTTTGCCCTAAAGCTGTGCTCTGAGCTGGGCCTTGGGGGAGAGTTTGTCACCACTATCGCATATAGCATTCGTGGCCAACTTAGCTGGCATCAGAGGACCTATGCCTTCAGGTAAAGACACACAGACATAGCCTAAATTAAAAATGTACCTGACCATCAACTTTTGCCTAATATCTGTGGGATTCCTGGGATGTTATGAAACTCCTCACAAAGGTTATGTATTTCTTGTTTTCTTCCTAAGTTTAGTCTTGATTTTAAGCCTGTGGTCAGTTAAGTTCTACTTAAGTTTATGTCTGTGTGTTTATGTTTAAAGCCACAATCTGTTACTTTTTGATACAATACTGCATGTGCAGGGCTTGTACCTTGTTCTTACAGAAGTTGTTTAGAATTTAAACCTGTCGTTCACATTAAGAGTATAACCATATGTTCCCTGTAATTGTATGTGTCAAACAGACATGGCAGATGGCAGCTTTAGATGTTTAGTTGCTCGTAACTGCATGTTTTGTATGTTTGCAGTGAGAATCCTCTTCCTACAGTGGAGATTGCCATCAGAAACACTGGTGATGCTGACCAGTGGTGCCCCTTACTGGAGACACTGACGGATGCCGAGATGGAGAAGAAGATCAGAGACCAGGACAGAAACACAAGGTAGGAGAATGAACTGCTTCTCAGATGTTGACTTGTTTGTCCTTTACTTTACTAGCAGTTTACCAATCAGGCAAGTTTTCTTATTTGTTATGATGCATACTTTCAGCAAAATAAGAACTGTTCTCATAATGTGTTTCAGACGAATGAGGCGACTGGCAAACACAGCCCCGGCATGGTGAAGGGAACCACACTCTTCCTCAGCTGTAGAAACCTAAAGAGAGAGAGAGAGATAGAGAGAGGACATGCGACAGAGCTACAGCATTACTGACATAAATATAGAGACATTCCATGTGCCAGGTCTGGCTTTGACTTTTCTCTTGGTCAGTCCAGTCCCTCCAGATTTGAGTTTAGAAGTCTAATATTTACTGTAAACTACAGAAACATCTGCTACAGTCCTGCTTAGTCTCAAGTCCTCTGTTGTGACCTTTCCCTAAAACCCATCATCTGTTTGCTAAGAGACAGCTAGTGTCTGTCTTAAAATATTGAGAGTATTTTATGGTACCTTTTATTTGTCTTGTGTTTGTGTATAGATGCCATTTTTGTAAGCATAATGTGCTTTTAAATAAAACGATTAAGATGAATGCTTTTATTTGTGTGTGTGCTGTTCCGCCTGTAATACACTTGCAGGTACTTGCTCATGAAATTTAAACAAAGACTGTCAAGCTTATTACTGGCTAAGATCAACCATTTGTGTCACAGCTGGGAAATAACTGATGCACAAGATGTGGATTTAAATTACATGTGCCACTTTTTTCTGCAATCATTATAGCTTTTGTTTAGTTGTTCCTATTCCAAAAACAAGTTTCTTGCAAATGTATCTGTTGGTTTTGCTTTAACAAATTAAATTCCCAGAATCTAAATTGATGAATTAGTTGGAAGGCTTTTTTAAATAAATCTTTTTAACTCTGTTACTGATCTTAAACAGCCACCATTAAAACAGTGATTGATTGTTCAAAACTGTGTGGTGTGAACTGAAAGGGCAACATGAACTACAGAATTCCATTGTTCCTCGAAACAACAAAGAAATATTTGTTTGTAATGTGCATGGAACGCTAAAACAGGATCCATTACATCAAGGCACAAGATGTCCAAACAGTTGTACTCTGTCTCTTAAATTCAATCACCAATGACATAATTCCAACCAGATGATCTGTAGCAACTATGACAGTAAAATCTGAAGATACACAAAAACTCCCTCAAAAAAAGATGTCTCTTATACTCATGACCAGATTTATTACTGTCTTTGAATCTATGTGGTATTGCATCCTTCTAGTTGACTTCCTGTTGAAGAGGTTCCTCATTATGACCTTCACTTGCATCCTGTCTGGTATCTTCTGCATATACATCTTGCCCATTCCAGGATGGCCCATTGTGATCTTCTGGAAGAGGGAAGTAATTTGTCTTCATCCGCTGTGTCAAACAGAGCCCGGCTGTGGGATATTTGGAACGTATACTTTAATTATCTTAAGCTTACTTTATGTTAATGAACAAAGGATAATCAACAAATGATGAAAGGACAACATTTATGGTCATACTCACAAAATTCCAGGTGTGGCAAGAAGTTTCCTGCCTCCTGGCTGGTTTGGAAAAACATCCTCCAGAAAGTAATAGATATGTCCTACACCGATCCCTAAAAAACAAGCAAAGGTGCACTACATGTGAACAAAGACTCCTCATGTTAGCCAATACTGGAATTTTTGGGAAAGGTCATTTTATTTAATTAGTTCTTAAAACAGCACGCAAATATTTCTCTATCCTTTCCAACTAAACTGCAGAATATAATTTTAACTGTGGTGCTTTGGCTTCAAGGAAACAACAAATATAAATGTTGTTTATGCAAAAATCATATTAAATATCTTTGACACAGGCAAAATGTTAACATACCCAGGAGATCAATAACAATGGAGTTGCCTAGCAACAGTGACAATCCCATCAGCACCCAGGGAAGAAATGGGGCTTGGAAGTTAAGCAGGCCAAAGAAATTCATACGAACATAAGGGTTCCTTCTGCTCCACACATAAACCAACATGATGGTGAAAGCCTGTCCTAAAAAGAACAGGTTGGCAAACAGACCAAAGATCTACAGATATTAAAGTTAAGAAATAAGTTTTTTCGCTTTATTAAAACACAGGTATCTACAAATAAATGGCATATAAATAACAACAGGGGTGAAAATTAGCAGGAACTTGGTATATCATGTCAACATCTGGGTAATAAAAATGTGTAAGATAGAGATTCTTAATGCAAGACTATCTATGTAGTATTATTAAGTAAAATATAATAAATGTAATATAATAAAACACATCACCATATATGGATCTAATGGATTTCAGTATAAGTTTACTAACACCCATAGGAGTTTTGGGGAAACTTATTATCCTACATAATCATACTGTAATTCAAATCATATTCTACACAAGTGAATATATGTAAAAATTGATTAGGAAAATCTGGTAAGATTCCTGCAGAAGTGTACAAAACGGGATGAATACAAAAGGATACAGTCATGAGAACGCCACCAAACAGGAACATGTAGACAAAGTCTGCCGTCCGACCACGGAACGATCCTTCCTCAAGCATCCGGCAATATCGATACCTGCTAGTCAAGGCTGTAAACAGCTGCAGAGGAGCCAAGCGACTGTTATGCAAAGCAAACAAACTGTTAAACTGTGTGTGTGTGAGACACTTCCTAAGAAAAGCACCAAGACACAGACACCCAATGAGTCGATTAAACAGGATACAAAAAAATCATGTTGAAGAAGAAGCTGAATCCTAGTGGTCCAAAAAACAAGTTTGTGATCAGTCGCCACACCTGCACAGAAGAACAGGCATGAAAATTAAAGCAAATATATTATAGAGTTTTAGATAACATATTTTTATATGTGTTGACATTTCTGAACTAACCTGGTATCGTCTTAATATCAAGTCAGGGTTAAAATACAGCTGAAAAGGTGTGATGAACTCCAGTTGCTGAAATTTATAAAACACAGTAATTATCTCAGGAGAGTTAGTTGCAACATGTTTTGGACTGTTCCTATAAATCTTGTTACTTTTTTGCACAGAGATGTTTGCATTTTTACAATTGTTGACATGAAACTTATAGCAGAATTTTAAGTTATTCTACATAATATTTTTTTTTAATTCTTGCACATATTAGGACATAATTTTAAATGAGAGAATACATGTAATGTGTATACTACTAAAATATGTACATTAAACCTTAATGACCATTGTTTACATTTACATTTATATATTTTGTTGGTTCATTGTTAACAAACAATGGTGACTAAGTTAACATTGTTAA
>JBAJNP010007622.1:0-18596 GCA_036877545.1 Yasuhikotakia modesta | reverse complement strand
AAGGGAGTGTTTTGGGGGGTCCCGCCTCAATGCTTCTTTTTGACCTTTACTGCTCTTCTTTCAGCAGCGCAACATTGAATTAACGGTTCAATAACATTCATTGTGACTAATGACATTCAAGTGTCTGAGTGAACAACTAGCATCCTATAGCTTAACATTGTGAATTCATCTAAAGACTGGGTGAGTTAGTTGTGGACAGTAGCAGCTAGATATCTGATCAGATTCTGCTGGGATCCTTTAACATGTCAGATTGGGATTTATTAATATGTACATTTCTGAGGAGAAACGTATGAGAAACAGGAGAGTTATGCAAGAGTCCCTGTTTACTCTTCACTAAACTCACGACTGCCTGAGAGGACAGTGGCAGCAATAATGGCATGAACGCCACGGTCCGTGTTATCCCAGAACTAACCATAAACATCCCAAAGAGAGCTGTGTGTTCTTTAGTGTATTAACACGGATGCTTTATTTTACTATTTTAATTCTCATTTATTTCCAGCTTTCAGTTAGACTCTCGGTTTGTCAGTGTGGTGCTTTGGAACATAAACATAAAACTCCACCCCAAACACAAGCATAAAATCACACTTCTTGTGTTGTGCCATTAAAATGAAAGACGCTTGTGTGTAAATTCATAACACACCCCTGTCAGCCAGCGCTGGCCTGTGATGCTCTCGCTTCTTTTGCTCGTGTTTGTTGACTGCGTCTTCATTTTAATGCTAAAAGCGGCATTGACAACAAACCTGAAGCCTGTGAAATCAGTCTGAGATTGATTCCCATCCACTGGCCTCCTTCTCTCCATCCAGCCATGCGTTTGATTGCTGTTAGAGCCGTTGCTTTTCCCTGGAGAGCTGTGCTTTATACTGCTGTAACAGGGTCAGGCTAATATCAAACAAATGACGGCTCCCTCTTTTCATCGGTAGAGACGGGAAATGGGTGCGTGTGTGTGTAGCGTTCCTGTGGCTGCCAGCTGAGGCCTCTGCGGGACTGTCAACCCTCCTCTCCATCTGCTGTGTTGGGCGTTCACCCCTCACAACACTGTCCAATTTGTTTTGGGTCGTGTTTACAGCCCCAAACCTGCTCTGCGGTTCACTTGTAATTATGACTTTAAAGATGTAATAACTGGTGTGTTTATAGCTTTGTGGCAGTGTGTCTGTCTCCGCTGATAGTTTGGCTCATGCTCAGATTAGTCGTTTTACGATGTGAGGTTGTTTTGTGTTGTTGTACGTCGTGTTGAGGGAAGGAGGAGTCTAATTAGAAAACCACTTGTGTGGCTCTTCTGCGGGTGAGGAGCATTCATCTGAGTGAATCGAGATGACCTGCAAATGCTGCTGTTATTAATATAAAGAGAAACCTGTGTGATGTGGAACAAACATGATCTGCATCTGTACAATATCAACATGTTGACATGTACAGTAGGCTGTGTATTGTAGACCAAGTTTTTTAACTTTTCTGCAACTCATAGACTGGTTTTACTACACTTATAACCAGTGATATTAATGAATTATGGTAAATGGTAATACTGTTTATCTTAAGAAACATTTGAGCTTGAATATTCAAGATCACAGAAAGATTTAGCTCAGGATTTTAACTGATGTTACTGCTGAGTACTGTTAGTTTTATCAGACATATTCATTTATCAGTATTTTATTATTTATTGTACGATTTCAGCAGTTTCAGTTCCAACCAGTATTTTGACAAGCTAAAGCATGACAGTTGGTTTGTCTCTAAAGTTTTATATGTAAAAAGCTTTAGCTACCATTTGTTTGTCTGAACACTAATAAAACACAAAGTTAAAACCACACAGTAGTCGTGAAAGCAATTTGTTACCATCTAAACAGTGAAGTGACTTCTGTGTGTTTCACAAGCCTTTCTGTTGATCCTGTACTCACAGATATTAATTAGTTTGCTGACTTCTAACCCTTATGTCAATTAAAAAGCAGCAGCGATGCACAAGCGCAGTTTTACATTGAATACAGTTGACACAGCATGTTGACACTGAAGTTTACTTGTGCTGTAATTCTGACTGCGCTAATAAATCTTGCTTTAGCAGGAGCACTGAGGTGTCGTGACCTGTGTGAACAGTGTCTTTGGCTTCTTCCTTTTGTGTGTGTGTGTGTGTGTCCTCACAGCAGGATTAGATAAATTACCCCGCCTCGTCTCCACCATGCTAATAGCCTTAATGAGGCAGATACATGCTGGATGAACAGACCCTGCCTGGAGGGGGCATGTACCCCTTTCAAACACGGGAGGAGGCCAGGGTTTCTGTGTGTGTTTGTGTGTTTTTCTCTTGGGTGTAGTTGTGTGTGTGCATTGTTTGTGAAGCCCAGTGGCTTTTGAACTTTGGAAATCAAAGGTGGTCCTTGTGAAGACCAAGAACTAGAAGATTTTTGAGGGTTTTTGAAGAAGGTATTTCACTATTTTTTCCTGAGGTAATCTTCATCCTTCAGGCCAAACAAACCACATTCTTTCTCCTGCTTTTCTTCTCGTTGAATAGCTCCAACAAATACTGATATCACTCTTCAAAACCTCCCAGGGTCGGAAGAATTCAGTCATGTGCATGATTTCAGATTTTGTTAAATTATAGTTTTTGTTTTTTTTACAGCGCAACAATTACATTATTGCAGTGGTTATAACTTAACAATGATTATTATACTGGGAGCAAAACTGGTTATTATTCATAATGGCTAAACTGTGGAAAAGTTTTGTTTTAGTCAGTTTGTCAGGTAACCTAAAAATCTTTACCTCATGCAGTAACATAAAACCCAACAGGTTTTCAGCTGAATCAACATTTATACACAGCAACACTGACTGTTAACCAGCAACATGATACCTGCTGCACTGACATAAACCATGTAAGTGTTAGTTAGGATTAAGGTTTTGTTTAGGGTTAGTGGCATGTAATCATGTATAATTTACGTGTAACACATAATGCTGACATTGTAAAATAAAGTGGTACTGTAATTTTTTTTACCTTAGGGATCTGTTTTATATTATATTGCTCTTAAGGTCTAGATTAACTGGGTTATTTTTACAGTGCAGCGCAAGTATCAGAGAATGAGGACATTGCCACATAATGACTGTACATGCATGCCATTAACTACTATGCAATTGCACTTCAATGTGTTAAAGGATTTGTAGAGTTCAAAGTTTAGTCTGTCATTGTGTGAAATCATCAGTGTGTGACTAGTGTGTGTCAATGGCACTCGACGCATGTGTCCTGACCTAACAAATATGTGAAATATGTGGCCATTAACGCAGCATGTTTAGAGTTACAACATTGTTCTTGCTTTAAAGTTGTTAACAAACGACTGTCAAAAACTCGGTTAAACCGTTTTAACCGTGTGTGTGTGTGTGTGTGTTCTCTGTTGTAGCTGTCAGTGTAGAAAGGAAATGAGCAGGTATAAATGGCCTGACAAAAAACCCCAACAAACAGGTTTAAACACAACCGTCTTTAGTTTATTTGAGAGCCTCAACATAACGCTTTACATATTTAAACCACATGCATATCTTTACCTCATAACACCACAAACCATTACATTTAAACAGTCAGGTGTCAAAACTTAAACGCTCAGAGACCGTTGATCTTCTCCAGCTACAACACAGCTAAACGTATAATAACATTCAATGGAAATTTTCCCCTCGCAATTACTGCCGATATCGATCGAGAGTCAATGTTTGTGTTCTTACTGCCTGCTGATCGTTTATTATAAGGTTATTGTCTCATCTGTGACACTTGTTTGATTAAGTTTTGGGACAACAGTGAGTCAGAGTGTGTACACAGCTACAGGCACAAATCTGTACGATCCTGGATGGTGGGCTGGGACGCAGGAATACATCACGGGTCTGATCTGTGAGATCTGTGGACTGAGCAACAATGCAGCAACACGGAAAATGATAAAATGCCTGTTGCTTCCATTACAAATTCTTCACAGTTTTGACAGAGTCATGTCACCTGATAAATGAGTAAGATGCCAACATGGACGGGTCTCAAAACATTATTGACAACTAAGAATAAACAACTAACTATGCGGGATAAATACCACAGTTTCCATAACAACAAGAATAAACCGGGTTTGTGCCAATCATAATGTCAGTGTCTGCTTACACTTGGTATCCAGTCATAAATCAGAATCGCTTTAGTGACGTCAATAATATTTATAATCGGCTTTAAAAACAGAAATGTGTGACATAACTGCGCTTGTATTCTAAAGTATGTTCTCAATAGTTTTCTCAACTTCAGGCTGGTGTATTTCTCAAATTCCTTTTCTCTCCTAGCTTTTCTTCAGTTTTTATATCCTGAAGCAAATGTCTGTGTGATGGGTGGATAAACTCATCTCTGCGTTTCTGTGTTTAGTCATTATAAAGCTGTAACATGCTGCAATTATCAGAATGTTATTGATCGGCAGGTGTGATAGTGAACCAACATCACCTTTTTTTTTTTAAAGTTGATGTTATGCAAACTTTTGGCACTGCAACTAGATTTTCCAGTTTGTGCTCTCGCCCTCTTTGTCTCTCTCTCTCTCTCTCTCTCTCTCTCTCTCTCTGTCTCTCTCAGGCAGTTCTTGAACATAATTAAAATCATTACGCTGTTATTTTGCCATGTGCATTAATGTAAAAGCACAACTAATTTGTGGCTATCTAATGTGGTTAAGACAGAATGTGTGTGTGTGGTTTTCCAAGTCTCCGAAAGTCATAACTGTGTAAGAGATGGACTGAAAATTAAATTTGCAGTACTGATCATATTGTGCATCATTGCCTCTGTTGAAACATAAAACTGTGAGTTACCTGCAGTTATTTTCTTTATATAAATAAGTTTAAATTGTAAGTAACTGATGCTACAAATGCTTCACCATCCCCAGCATTCACACGGTGCAGCAGCCGGATCTTCTGTCTGTTTACTGACGTAACCATACAGATGAACAGACAAACTGACAATTCCTGCAAAATCCAGCCAGAAAGCTCAAATGATGTCAATATTACAAATGTACAGCAGCATGTCGGGGTAAGAAAAGGAGGCAGTTTTGAACAGTTTAATGTAGTACTTGCTTAAAAACCGGTTCCTGGGGAATTTGACAGAACCCAGTTGTTTACATGGTTTTGTTGTAAAAATAGTATCTTGTACAATTTTCCGTTTGTTTTGCACAGATGAATGAAAGTCACAGGTTTGAAATGACATGAGGGCGAGTAAATAATGATGTTCCTTTAAATCACATGTTTGAAACTTTCAACTGTGAACTTTGTTGTATGCAGTTATATTGGAAACTTTAAAACAACGTTTATTTAATTAATAGCATGTTCCTTTTACTGCTTCTTTAATTATTTGACCTCAGATGTGATTATTTTCCCTTTCTGACGTATTTGACTACATTTCAGATTGCAGTGGGGTGGAGCGTTTTGTGATATTACTATCCCCCAAAATGGACTCGAAAAAAGAAAAAAGTGGTTGATCTGATAAAAGTAATGAGGGACATTTTAATGCTCAAAACGTGTGTATTGAGTTGCTTTAATGCCCTAATCTGAACACGACATCCGTCCATTAAACTACAGTATAGCGTGTACATTAAAGTTTGGATTCCTTTGTAAGAAATAGGCCACTCTTCCTCGTGTTTGTTAGCCCATTATCACGTCAGCTCCTGCAATGAGTGAGTCAAAGCTTCCTGGTGCCTTCCTGTGTTGTAATGACCCAAACAATACTCAGTCCCTGTACTCACTAATGAAGTCATTGCAGGCCTTCCTGTTGAAGAATGACTCGATGCCTGATGGGTGATAGCTGTCACTCCCATCAGAATACATGACAAATGCAGAAACCTTTTCCTGTTTCATGTTTGAGTATCAGAAAATAACACTCACACACCTGCAATTCAATGGATCAATCACTGTAAAAAGTAAAGCTAGTAAAATTCATTTAAAACTTGTGTACAAGCTTAACATCACAGGTTTATCTCCACTAATGTTCACTTTTAGACATTTATGTTTTATCATATTTATCATTTTTTTTATATTTATATTTTACTATTTTATGTTCAGCAGTATTTAATTGATGTTGAACATACATTTTTAAACATTAAAAAAAAATGAACAAAATGGATAATTTTTGTGGTTACACCCATATCATGGTTTTAGGAATTTATCAGACGTTGGTTTTAGGAATTTCCTGGAAGTTTTTTGCTCTATAACAATTCTGGACAAAGCTAGTTGTTAACAAGGCAATTGGAAAATGTCTTTTTAACGGTCATGACCCCTGATTGGCTGAAACTGAAACTATTTTATTGGTCGTGCCACTTTTAGTTTGTTACCCATTAGTGTTGGTACCAGAGAACATGTTTATCAAACACACACATCTTAATGAGCTTCAGAGAGTGCAGTGCACTTATGTAATTACCCTAATGAAATATAATTTACCCCAGAGTAGTCTTTGGCTTGTTGGAAACTAACTAACTTGGTCTAGGCTGGCTCCACCAAATAGACGCGTACACAGACACGTATGAACAGAATTATCCTTTAAACTCTAATGTGTGTGTGTGTACCAGCATTGCTTTTCCCCTGAGAATGCAAAACTGAAGCCCTGTGGTGATTTTCTCACACACACACTTGTTTACACCCTAAACACTAGCAGTGCTTGGACGATGGGAAAATACGGCCTCAGCACAACCCTCATGCTGCGTGTTTGTGTGTTTGCATTAATGTCCCCAACTGCACATTCAGTTGTGTATGTCAGTGTGTGAGACAGGTGACGTTTAACTCAAAAGTACTTTTCCACTCAAGGGCTGTTTGCTATTTTAGTACTGCTACAAACGCACACATACACAAACACACACACACACACACACACACACACACACACACACACACAAACACACATTGCAGCATGGTTATTTTAGCTACCGCATTATTTACATTATATACAATATAATAATAAATTAGTGTTGTAGTGTTTGCTAGCACTCTGTGTGCTGTATCAAATTAGCATGAGCCACAGCCAATCACTTTTCTCTAATTATTAATTATGCTGAACATCAGTTTTTGATTGGCTAGATTAGCACAGGTTAAGTGGATGCAGGTACAGTAGTAGTTAAACATTCTACTGGTATATGTTGGATTGTTGAGTTAGCATAATTAGTAATACACACAATACTACCTTTAAAAGGTGTGTGTGTTTGTGTGAGCGCTACGGTCTGCTGCCACTTCATACAGAAGTATTGTGAAAGCGCTGTCACACACACACACACACACACACACGCACGTACACACGCATCACCTGAGCTGAGCCGGTTGCGGAGTGTTTGTGCGTTTCCTGTTCCCAGAAGTGGCGCTCCAGGCGTTGACCTTTCAACACCAACAAACACTCAGATGCTAATATTTGTGTGTGTGTGACTGAGAGTGCGTTTGCATGCGTATGTTTGCTTGTCATGTTTAATTATACCCAATTAACTCATAGACGATTGGTTCGCATTTAGCCGTTGTGTAGTTGTCAATACTGAGGAAGTTGTGATACAGCACAGTCACACAGTTTTGCCGTTTACCTCACACTCTGTTATTATCTCAGTTATTAACCGTTGTCAAGCATTTATGACCTCATAAATTGAGAAACCTTTTTTCAAATGTTTGATAAACAAATTTGAAAGAAATGTTGAATAGTTACAAGACCCAGATATGCACTGTATGTCAATTTGTTTATTATGTCTAACAATTTTTTTATTTGTTTACATTCTTCACAAAAAATGAGCTTAGAAAACAACAGAGAGGTTTAAATGAAATGGCTGTAGGCCTGCAGTAACATCCGCTGAGGTATTTTGGCTGTTTTGTGTACATAGGTGAACTCAAAAGGTGTCAAGGGCCCCTTACCATACACACTGTCCATATTCACACTGTAGCTCAGACCTGATGACCACTTTTTCCTGTGGCTTTAACTGTAAAAACACAGCACACCATAGACTGTACCTGCAACATGTTTAATTTTATAATTAACTATATAAACCACCAAAGGTTTGTACATCATTATTTATCAGTGTTTAAAAATGATGTCCGTGATATTTAGTTTCTGACTTGTAGCCATTTGGGAAAAGCTGACACTGTACTTTTACTCCAACTTTTGTGTATTAAAATATGAGCTGGTGGCCTAGAGTGCCTGACACACATTCAAATGAGAACATAGAAAAAACGTTTTGATAATAACTGAACTGTAATGTGAGAGACATGATTTCCATAAACTTTGACTGTTGATGGTGAAAGTGAATCCGTCATGCTGTCAGTAAGATCTTTAGCCCCACAGCAGCACATGCACAGCTGAGGATGTAACCTGTGTGAGAGAGAATGCTGCGAGTTTTACTTCAATGAGTCTGTTTTAAAAACAAGCCTTGTTCAAATTCATTTCAGGCCTGACAGTCTTTGTGTCTCCTATTTCTTCTTTGTTTCCCGTCCAGCCATTTCATGGCATTATTTGCAGTTATTAAATAGCCAGAACGTCTGAGTAAAAACACAGGTTAACGGTGTTTGTAGAGCTAATAATGGCCTCTGTGGTTTTGGCTACAGTTCAAGACTAAACTTGTTGTTGTTTAAGCTGCTGTTTGTTAAAAAGGAATAATGTAGCCTGTCCTGTTTTCTGCTTTAATTCCTGATTCTTCATGTTTGTTACAGGAGGTTTTAGCTTGTAGCTCTGCTGAGAGTTTTTTAATGGTTAAGGTTTATGTTGAGTTATTACTATGAAGATATTTAATAATTAATGGAAGCAATTTAATTTAATAGAGCTTCTAAAATCTATTTAATAATAATGGAATATAAGCGCTATTTATAAATTGATATAAAATGGAGACAATTACGTTCTTGTGCAGAACTCGCATCTGTTACAGGCACTGATGAGATCTCATTCATGTCTCAGCTGTGCTCAGAGCTGCAAAGATACCTGCATACCTGCTATCTGCATTTAAAAGTTACAGAACTCTGAGCTATGATATCTGCATTCATTTTATACTGTAACTCCAGATAATTCTTACTGTACATCAATGATTTCTGTTTACCCTAAAGAAAACCATTTGTATGTATTTAAAGACACAAGCATACCCTTATTTTCCTAAAGAGAAACAGTTTAACTAAATCTCAGAAGATATGAAGCGACAACCAATAAAACGTTCCTCTGGGTTGATTCATGTATCGTAATATTTCCATATTGTAACATGTTAGGCAGAAGCCGTTACTTATTCCAATAAAACGATGTTTTAACCATTAACAGAATTCTGTGTACTGTTGGAAATGTGCCACATAACTGTTTGTGTTTTTGGCTGTTCGCGCAGTTATTGCACCCACTCAGCACAGATGTGACATCACCGCTGACAGGATGGCAGAATACACACACCCACACGTCAACGCAGTTTAACCTCACAACTCAACAGCGGATAAACGCCACCTTCTCTTTCTGTCTCTGTGAGGAACACGGTAGCAGCGGTGTAACTTCACACACGGTGTGTCGCCCCCACACCCTCCTCACACTCACAGGAAACTGCGGGCATGCAGCGCCGCCGAAGAACACGCTTCTCTTCTGTCTGAAATTCTGCTGTTGTTCTCAGCCCCCCGTTTCTGTGGGTTTATCACTTCATTTTCAATATCTTTGAAGTAATTAAAAAAAACCCTCTTGATAAGATTTAGGAAACCTGTTTGAGGGTTTGTTTTCTGGAATTTGAGGGCTAATCATGTCTGTTTATGTCAGATTCTGATGTTGACAATGTTTTCGTGTGTTGGGTGTGTAGGAGGGCCTGAGGGCGACGCTTTGTATAGTTTAGAGGTGCGCGGAATACGTTTTTGTTGACATCACTCGGACTCCTCATGCTAGTGGCCTCGAATTTTCATACTAATGCCTTTCGGCGTTTGTTTAACTGCCGCTGTGTTACACTGAAGCAGTTTGTTTTCTTTTGTTTTGTTCCTTTTCTTCAATTTTTCTTTCTCAGTCTCAGAACTTCAAATATAATTGAAATGGATTCTTGGAGTGAGTCCCAGCTAATTTTTGCATTCTGCTGGTAGTTCTGAATGGGAAATGAGAAAAACCACAAACACACACACACACACACACACACACACACACACACACACACACACACACGTGTGTCTTTTGTTCTGTAAGCTGTTATAACATTAAACACAGGGGTAGGGGATGGGTGGAGGCGAGGACTAATGTAAAGTAATGCTACATGACATGATGGATTCTCAACAATGACCTTGTGTTCACAAAAACACAATTAAGAATAATATATCAAAACACCTTATTAACAGTTATCTCATATCTCATATTGCTGTGCTGACCTGTCAGGCCAGTTACACAAAACATCCATCAGAAATGTCAGTCTAAATAAAAATGGAAAATTCACACACACACACAAACACACACAGGTTGATATTGCATGTTCCACTTCACGTCTCTCCACAGGTGATGTCAGATTAACAGGATTTAATTTCATGGCGGGAGCTTCATGGCAGAGTGTGTGAGTCTGACCCGACCCGACACACACACACACACACTCCGCTGGGCTAATCCTGAGACAGTAAAGTGCTCCAGACTAGATGCCTTATTTTGGAATAATTATTCTTGTCCAGTCTTCACACACTGTGTGCGGTTTAGTTTGTGTGTGTGTTTGTGTGCGTCAGTCTATGTGTGTGTGTGTTTGAAATGAATAGTTCTCTTCATTTCAGTTCAGAGAATTTGGCAGGTTTGGTGTCGTTAAAAATGTGCTGGTGTCAAAGTAGAGACACACATGCACAACATGTGAGCCGATGTGGGGATGCAGGTTCAAACCTGTCCTGTCCATGTCTCAGTCCCTCTCCAGATGAAATATGTGCTTTTATTTAGCATACAGAGAACTTCTAAAAGGAAATTTGTGGAACGGATTATAATTTACACTTATTAGTTAATATAAGCCATGATTGTAATTTGACTGCCACAAAAATTTAACAGAAATCTGTGAGACTTTCTAATATTTTGAGTAAAGATTCTAAAAAGATTAATTCTGTTACCAATAAGAAAATCCCTGAAAAAAATAAACACCTAACAATTCAAACCCTCACCATCTTCTATTGGTGGGACAAACAAGTAGCCCCGCCCCAAACTCATGTCATTGGTTGACTAAATTTACAAATCAAGAGTCTCTCTGTGTTGGATCTTTTGATATACTGTGTGTTTGTTATTGTGTAAACATTCATTTAACTTCCGTATAATAGGTGTGGCTTTGTTCAGAAGTATACAATTCTGCTATGCTAGCTATGGTAGTGTGTAGTATTTTTATGTTTTGTTGTAAGTTCTCAATCCATTTGTTTGTAAAAGTAAAAAAAACAATCTGCCTGGTTTAGGTTTTCTAAAGAACCGTACAGATGAGAACGGTTCTGTTGAAACAGACTGTGAAAAACTTTTAAAAGTAGTTTCAGAGTAACTAGCTGTTTTTGTGACCCTTGACTTCAGCTTAACAGTCTGTCAGTTCCTCACACGTTCAGATTGATAACTGAATGTTTATAGACAAGATTTGATCTGCCCCATCTCACCCATGATTTCAGTTTTACCCTTGATCAAAGCAAACAGCCCCGGGTTAATCTACAGTTTATATGTACTATAACTTGTACACTAATGTACTAAACTTATGTTTTTTTCTTCTGACTTACTTGACTTTAATTTGCTGTTAGCCCACATTTATTTCATTATTACTGCAGAGTGCCATTTACCTTAAAAGACAAACTGTCTTTTCTATTTGATGTGTAATTCTTGGAAAGTGAAATGGGCACCTTTTAATTGCAACACACACACACACACACACACAAACGGTTTCCACTCTGTTTTCCGACACACTCGTGGATCAGTGCCTGAGATAACATTCCCACCCTCACTGGTAACACACACACACACACAAGCTGAAGCCTCTAGCAACATGTGGTCAAAATACACAAGTTTAGAGGTTTTCTGTTTGATATTTCTTAAATGGTAATTAAGCAAATCACAGCAGTTCCAATGAAACACAACAACAAAGTGCCACTTTATCAAGTTATTATTGTCATGTGTTTCTGGTAACACAAACACAAATCTTACACCAATAGCTGCATATTGGAATCAGAAAAGAAAGAATGTGTGTGTGTGTGAGGTTAGTTGTGAGTGTTTGGCTCTCTGACCTGCATGTAAGAGGTGAGGGTATGTTTACCCTGAGCAGGGGCTGGGGTGTGTGTGTAAATGGTTTGGGGTGTGTTTACCCTTAGGAAGGAAGCTGTCAGCACTGTTTGCTCCTGTGGGGACCAGCAGCCCCGCCCCTTTCTGTGACTGAGGGGAGGAGCTTCTGAAATAGCACTAAGTCAAATAAGAAGGTTTTAACTTCGATTTATTTCAAAAGCTCTGTCCTGTCATCACACACACACACACACACACACACACACACACACAGGAAAGGCAGTCAAACAGACAGCTGTGCTCCTTACAGAACTCCGGTATTTTGATTGACAGTTTTGAGAGGGTGTTCAGTTTCCTGAGGCATTCTGGGAAGCAGAGGCCGCATTCCTGACCAGGTCATGAACTCCTCACCTTTCTGTCGACCTTCTTTTCTGTCACTCGTTCCATTTCCTTTATTTGCTCCATAATGGAAGATTTTATTGTTGAAGTTACTCGTTCATCCATCATATAGATCCATTCTGAGACTGAACTGAGCTCTTCGTTTCATTTGCTCTTCAGCTTTATCTCTAATGTTCTTCTGTTCCTTGTAACTGAATGACAACAAACGAGGGTGCAGAGCTATGAAATGAAAGTGGATGTTTGCTCAGATTAGGGTTGGAAGTTTTAATGTGAAATGTTTCCTGTTTATATTGAAATGTGACTTTTGGTATCGGTACAGTTTGAGCCATAGCTGAGATCTCATCTTTAAGAGCATTCGTTTCCTCAATAGTGAAGTTCCTAAAGTGACATTCAGTTTTCAGTCTTAATTAAATGAAATGTCATTGTTACATTTGTCACTGTTTCTATGGGTCCATTACAATCATAACGCCTGACAAACATGCAAAACTCACCTACAGTTACAAGATGTTTTAAATGAATAAATACTATCTCTTATTTTTAATTATTTATTATTTCAATTTTTTAACGTTTCACCTCTTCCAAAGAAAATATTACATTTAAGTTAATTTAATTTGGAATTATTTAGGGAATTGTTATAGTTTATTAACACCTTTACGTCCCGACATGTTCTCTATCACCCCTCTAGGCTGCTTGAAAGCTGGACTCTGTTTTTGTAGCTGCAGGGCAGGTGTGTGTGTGTGTGTGGAATGGAGTGCAGAAAGCTGAATTTACTCGCTTGACTTGAAATGTGATTAGATTCTTGATGCTGGCAGGCATGCCTCATTTGTAATTAGGTGTGTGTGTGTGTGCGTGTGTGTGTGTGTGTGTGTGCGTGTGTGTGTGTGCGCACGCTGAGGGATTAGGTTTGTGACATCATATAGAGGACCAATATCTGGTTCCCTCAGTAGATAAGAGAGCAGGGTACACACACAAACACACAAACCCTTTGGGCAGTGGTATCCCAGCAGGCACTGGGCTTACACATTGAGATATGACATGCAAATGAAATGCGGCCAAAAATATGAAAGATACATGGACTTTAACGTCACCAGTTTTGTTCTGCCAAGAAACTGAAGTTGTGTGTGTGTGACATTGTGGTGACAGCCACTGGCCATTAGGTCCTTCTCCTCTGAGAGCGAAACACAATCGGCCAGTAGCTGATACTTCCTGTCCGCATAATTAACGGGATAATTAAGGCTTTAATTGGCCGCTGGTGTGACCGGGGTGGGCTCTAATCCACCACAGCGCCTTCTATATGCTACCAAATTAGGTTAACCCTCTCAGATTGCCACGATTAAGCCAAAGCTATATATGCTAACGCTAAACCTCTGTGTTCTTCTGGGAAATACACCACGAACATATTAAGATTCTGTCTTAGTGTGACTGAGAGAATTACCCTGAAATAAATGACTGAGTTCTGTGAAACAAATGAGGAAAGTTCTTAAATCGCTAAAGTTTTCAAGCCATTAAAAGGTTGATGTTACGGCACAAAATGGGAGCCTGTTAGACTAATGCGGTGGTAATTAGTGTAAAGTTTGATATTCGATATGAAGTTTGTTATATGATAGATTTATGAGTCACAAATTGTGCTGATGAACAGGATGGACTCGCATGATTTTACTATGAAAATATTGATTGAGATGGAGAGGAAGAAAGATAGAGAGATAGATAAGGAAGGAGAGAGAGTGCTTCCTTGCCTTTAGGGTACAATTAGGTCCTGTGGCTGTGAAGATGAGCTCTTGAGTTAAATGAGTTTTTGTGCATACAGTGTGTGTAGCAACGTTGAGAAGTGTGTGTGTATGTGAGTCAGGTTTTAAATTCATTGATGGGACGAAATGTTGTAATGCAAATATAATAAAAAAACAAATAGTTATCACGAGGAAAATTGCTTAACAAACGTTAATGTCTAACAATGCATCCATTTATAGATTTGAGGGGAACATTCAGAGCTCGCAGCAAGGCCGCATGACCAATGATCTTGTATAAAACCCCTCATGTGTCCGTTGCTTATATACTACATAAACAAATAAGCTAATACATATTAATGTCTTATTCTGCATGACCTTATTGTACATCTTTTAACCCAACCCACACCTGCACTTAAACATAACAATAAACATAACAATAACAACCATAAGTATTGGGAAGCTGTAAACAATAAGGCGGTTGGATGGATAGAGGATGTGTGTTCCTGTATAAAGTATTATCAAGAGTCTTATGTAACCTTTAAGTATTTTGTGTTACCTAAATTTGTGTGCTTTGTATTTTTGTACATAATAGCATGTTATCATTAGCTTAGCTGCATGCAAACAACAAACACTGTTGGAATCCATTGATTCAAATCTCTATATTTCTGTGTCATGTAGTTTGTTGAGTCTCCTGTGAGATTTCATGCAGTTAGGATACTGCCTTCAAAGACCGCTGCCTATGTAGACAGTATACAGGACAGTTCATCAGCTCATTACGTTACAGCTTGTGTAATATATCATCTATATATCATCACCTCTGTTTACACTTTTGTGTGTTTGTGTGCTTGTGTGTGTTTGTCTGTGTGCATGTGTGTGTGTTTGTGTGCATGTTTGTTTGTGTGTATGTGCGTGTGTTTGTTTGTTTGTGTGTGTGTGTTTGTTTGCGTGTGTGTGTTTGTATACCAGCTCCAGGTAATGTCAGAAAGTGATTTTTAGGAGAGCGGCAGGTGTGTGACTCCACAAAAGGCTTAAAGTATAATCACCAAAGAGCAGCAACAAATCTATTCTTTGTTCCCGCAGTGATTAAAAAGCTCACAGTTTGTTTGCTGTTGAAAAGGTGAACACAAGCCTCTAAGACTTCCTTTGTCAGAGCAAGTACATAAAACCAAATGACTTCCTCCATCCAAACGACCCAGAGGAGACTAATGCAGGTGAATGCCGGAGTGTTTGTGCAGTTGGGAAGCGCTTGTGTGGGATGTGTGCAGTTGGGAAGCGCTTGTGTGGGATGTGTGCAGTTGGGAAGCGCTCGTGTGGGATGTGTGCAGTTGGGAAGCGCTCGTGTGGGATGTGTGCAGTTGGGAAGCGCTCGCGTGGGATGTGTGCAGTTGGGAAGCGCTCATGTGGGATGTGTGCAGTTGAGAAGCGCTCGTGTGGGATGTGTGCAGTTGGGATACGCTCGTGTGTGTGATGTGTGTACGGATACAGAAAGAAACTTTGGTTTCTTAGGGCCTCAGTGAATAGGTGCCTCAGTAAAAAACCGCCTTCCTTTTTAACACCTGCTCTTACACATGTGCAGGATTGAGGTTAATGTCAGTTTGTGGTCTAATAAAACTTCACCAGACGTATCATCCTTCACACACACACACACACCTGGATTTCTCTTTAACTGTCACTCACAGCTTTGATTGCCTTATAAAAATGAGCTGCCAAAACCTTTATTTCAGTGTTAATTGAGCTTTAAAGGTTTCAAACGTGCCACAAATATGTTTTAATGTCTGCAACAAAGTTCTGGCACTTTTTGCACGTTTGATGCACTTTTGCACACTGGTGAGACAGGAAGAGTTCTTTCACTGACAGATAATGTCTAACACTGAACAATGACAGATTTTACTTTTACATGCTGTTTAGTCTTATTATACCCTATATTTTAGTATTATATGGTTTATTAATTACTGACTTGTTTGTTTATTAACAGTTGTAGATCTTGCAGTTGCTACAACAGATTTCAGCCCATCATAAAATCTAGACGTCATGTGATCAGATGGGCAACAGAACAACATCCAATGAAATTGTGAGAAGTTCTGGTCATGATTTTCTCTGTGTGAATGAATTAAATACCATTGTGTGTGTGTGTGTGTGTTTGTGTGTGTGTGTGCTGGCAACAAGCTAAAGCTATAATGCTAGCACCTACTGACACTGAAACATTGACCACTACAGCCTCATGCGCTACAGCTGGGAATGGAAGCTCTGCCTGTTGCATTATAAATTGCATTAAGACACGTTTCAGGATGAAACTAGAATAGTTCAGTATAACTAGAATTTTTGTTTATATATGCAGTGTAATGGTTTTTTATAAGTGACAGTGAATATGGAATGACAGAAAAAAGACCTTTATTAAAAACAGATGACAGAGATTAAAGACTGTTTCATGTTTCAGTCAGTGTAACGTCTCTGGCTTTCCTCAGCGTGCTGAAGTCCATGTATTACACGATTCGCTTTCATCAATTTCCACATAGATCTAATGACTAGTGTCTCTGTCGTCCCTGTACAGAGCTGAACACTGACTGCTCTCTCCCAGCCGGCACACAGCGCTCAAAGCTAAAGAACACAGAGCGGCTAAAAACCTTGATTACTTAATTCTGTCTTTCATCATCCTCTCATCACTTTTGAAACGGAATTTCCCTCAAAAAGAAAGGAAAAAAGGTGCGATGACACATTCCATCACAGGAAGTAGTGTGTAATAACACTCTTTCAGCTGCAGAATCGAATAATCACACTTTAAATAATCTGCGTGAACACGCATTGTGTGGTAATACCTGACACAGAGTTCTTATTGTGTTATAATGGGTCATTCAACAGAATTAGTGCCTTATATGTCCGTTAATAAAGTGTAAATGTGAGGAAGAACATAATGCAAATATATAACAACCTAATATATTTATTCAACAAAAGTGTCCTTACATGTGTATTACTATTACTGTATCTTATGTAAATAATGAAGAATGATAATGTCATAATGATGTCACACATACTACACACCCTTTCAGTAAGTGAACTCTACACCTGTCAACCCTCTTACCATAACTGATTGTTTTTAAACAAAATACAAATTCATGCTCTTGTACTGCAGAACAGAAGGTTTGAAAGGGCGTAAACTCAGCACAGTGCTGGACATCAGATGCTCTGAACATCTGTAACTGCAGCTGTGTCAGAATCTGATATCAGAGCTTATCTGGAGACTTCAGAGATCATTCACACTAAGAGCATTGTGACCAGTATTTATTTACAGCAAATACATCTACTGTTCAAGAGAATCTGGTGTCACGTATGTGTACAATCAGACAGACAGACAGATAGGCAGAGAGAGACAGATGGGGGACTCATTGGATGAAGGGAATGATGGGAGAAAGTGTCTCCCTTAACATTCTCCTCCATTCCAAACCCAAATAATCCACTAATCCTATTTCTAATCAGTATTAGAGAACTCTCTCTCTCTCTCTCTCTCTCTCTCACTCATTTTCACACACACACACACTTCTAGATTTCAGTGTGCACTCCTGCTATATGTATTATGAATCTCTATCAGTCGCTCTCTCTCTCTGTCTGTCTCCCTCCCATTAAATCTATTTACTTTAACACTCTTCCTAGATCAATGTAGTTTGTTGATGTGTGTGTGTGTGTGTTTGTGTCTGTGCAGATAGTATTTGATTGCATACAAATACTTACATACAAATACTTACATACAAATAAACTCCATTCAAAATACACTTCATTTCAAACTTCAAATGTGGATGTACTGCTATATCAGTTCTGTAAATAAACAGGAAATCTGGTTTAAGGAAAAATTATCCCTACTTATATACACAAACAAAAACACATCTGTATTTTATACAAGTCTCAGTGAGGTTTAGACCCAAAATGGAGTCACACAAGACCACGAGTGTCTGCTGCGTCTGCAGGATCGCTTACACACATGCTTACATTGCGAAATGTGTCAGTGAGATTCATCCACACAAACACACCAAGAGAAACATTTTTTTAACTGTAAAAGAAAATTCACTGGACTTCTCAGTTATTTTAGGTATTAAAGTTTCTGTGCCTGTTTATCCTACAACATCTAAACACAAATCAGTCTATTGTTGACTTTTTTAAACTGTATTGTGCATCTTCAAAGTTAACATCGATAGTAAATCTCATACAGGTCCTTCTCAAAAAATTAGCATATTGTGATCAGGTTCATTATTTTCTGTAATGTACTGATAAACATTAGACTTTCATATATTTTAGATTCATTACACACAACTGAAGTAGTTCAAGCCTTTTATTGTTTTAATATT
>JBAJNP010007621.1:3601-22114 GCA_036877545.1 Yasuhikotakia modesta | reverse complement strand
TAACATTGAGAGAACATTAGCCAATGTTGTTCCCTGTTGGTAAAAATGAGGCACAGAAAGAGATACAGCACTACTACCCCACTTCATATCTTCACACCTGCTCTCCAGCAACACCCTCATCCCCCGTTTAATTTGCTCCCCTCAATTTATGAAAACTTAATTGCTAGGTTATAAAATCACTCTGAAACATAATGATTGTTCCTCTTTCCTTTGGGCATCGTCAGTGGGGCAATTATGGCTTCATGCCTGGAGCAGCATCGGTATACCGCCCATTAGTAGGGCAATAATGTTTAATACTGTATTTCTGAACTCAACAAATTGGCTTATCAGCAGTAATGAGCAGCGTGGATTCATCTTTGTGATAGGAAATGCATTAAACCCTATGGAATTTATAAAGAAATGTTGTGCTTCGAAATCCATTTCACAGATGAGTTTCGACCTGTTTGCTGTAAATGCTGTGATGTTGGCAAAAAAGTCTGTTGAAAGGCAACATGGTGGAAAAGCACCCTGTGTCTTTTAACATCAAAAGTATTTGGCGGGTGCCATCTGATCAAAGCTGTGATCGAATCTCGTGGAACAATGTGTCATCCTTCAGTAAAATTGAGGAATTGAAGAACACATTTTTTTGGTTAAAAAAAAGCTGGAGTTAAGGACAATGTCTTGTTGCAGCTACAGTCCGTAACTTTGGCTTTGGCTAAAATCAAACAAAAATGAATAAAAAAGCACGTAACATAGTGTCCTTACCCCAGTTCACATAATGATTTATAATTTTAGATCTGACTTCCCAAGAAAATTACAGTTTGGCTTTATTTTACCTCAGTAGATTTTCTGAAGATATGTAAAATAATCAGCATTTTAATGTCTTAAATAGAGATTGCAGCTTTAAGTAATCATGTACAACATTGGAAAACACATAAATGCTAAGTTGGTCTATTAAAATGGCCAACTTGTGGCTCTCAGGTGTGTCATACTGTCAGCTGATGCGGCATTTATGTTACAACAAAGCTTCCCATTGGCACGTTCATTTGGGTTTTGGGATTTTAGCCAAATATCTACTCAAGGTCACTTTCCTCCAGGCTATCATATGCCAGAGGCAGCGGGCAGTTCAACAGACGTCAGTTATTAGACCCTGGTCCACAGTAACCACAGGCAACAGTGAGGAAAACTAATGTTTCTGCCCCCCATCTCACCCCCCAGGAACACAGGCTATCATTCATTCAGCTGATACTCTTTTCTGGGTCAGACTCCCACTCTGCAGGAATACACCTGAATCTTGTTGGTCGGAATACCGCCGACAGATCAAGGGCACATGTGACAGGAGAAGATTGCATGACAATTTTGAAGTAAACTAGCTACCGTGGGTTTCTGAAAGCTTCTCATTGTATCGGGTAAGGAGCTCCTTCTACATAATGCCCTGTTGAACTTTGACCCCACTTATCAGTGTGCCTGGAGCTTATGCGGCTGGATAGGGAAGGGTTAGCCAGTTTAATTAACCTCAGGTCCACAGGATGAGAGTTCTTACTGAAATGGGCAGCTGTCCAGTTTCAGGACATCAGACTCATACAGGGGCAACGTTAAGAAGTGTCACAATGGCCTGACAGGAGGCGTCAGTGACTGATTGAAAGGTGGTACGGTATCAATGTTTTCCTTATAAAAACTGTAAATGATACAGACATTTTGCTGTGTATTTTAGCTTATTTCTCCTGCGAGTCCACTTTTGGATGAAAAAAAACGTTATTTATAATTTATCATTTCTGCTCTTGACTGACTCTACACACCTGGGAGTGTCAGTTTGGCAGACACTGGGAGATATATGTTTTTTCAGTATATTAAATCTTTTCCTTCACTTTCTTTTGGCTGTGAACTTTTTGGACCGTGAAATCCTGCTCATACGTTTCGGGCCCCACAGAGAGGCCTCGTCAGCCCAGCCTTATATTTAACTTTATTAGCCCTATATACAGTATATAAATATATACATATAATATATACATATATACACACACACACACACACACATATATACTATACATATAGCATCATCTTTGGGGAATGTGCTACGATGCCAACGTAAGCGTAAGAACTTGCTTTAATTTAAATAATGAAAAACTCTCTCACACACATCATACCGTCAAAGTCAAAACCGCCACAAATCATAAAAAACGAAGGTTTGTACACAATGGAAGCACGAGCCTGACTGACACTTGCTTTTATCATCACTGATAATGATTTCATTATATTCATTCTTTTTTTAATAATAACATAAATAAATCATGTAATTGTAACACATAAAATCTTCTGGTTAAAATGTGATAACTTGGGAATGTGGTAAAATCTTATGTATAAGAGATGAGGAGTCTACAGGTCATAGCCAGGGGCCATTACACTACACCTGACGGTTACCATGGAGATGGTGCTTATAATGAGAACAAGCCATTGATGAGGCAGTTGAGGTAGACAAGGAGTCACCTTCAGAGGAACTTTAACCCTCTCTCCATCTGAGGTCCTCTGTTATTCCATCTTTTTGGATGTGAGGAGAATGACTACAAAGACCTACTTTTTCTATTATTTCTGCGTTCTGTTCATCTCACACGTTCATTCTCACTCACTTCATCTTTACTTTTTCTAGCTTCCTTGTGGGGTGTCAAAAGCAAGGGAAAAGCTTTTTCTTGCTTTTTTATTATTCTATTTCTCTTTTTTTCTCTCGGCATAACTTACAGTCATCATGGATTTCAGGAGAAGACGTTTCTTCCTGGTTCTTTACCTCTGTGGGGTGCCTTACATTGATATACTCAGCTAACGATGTTGAAAGGTTGTAAGAACGTTTCCTCAACATTTCCATCTGTAGAAAAAACATAAAAAATAATTTAGAAAGTTCCAATTTTTTAGACATTTTTTACACATAAAAAGTAAAACATTTGGCACTAGAACTTTAAAAACTTTTGAAATCTATCTATCTATCTATCTATCTATCTATCTATCTATCTATCTATCTATCTATCTATCTATCTATCTATCTATCTATCTATCTATCTAAAAATGTATATATTTATATATTTATATATAAAATAAAAATGCTCCAGAAACATTATTGCAAGAACATGATACATTTGTGAGAACTTTTAGAAGAGAATGTAACACAATGTTCTTAGAATGTTCTCTGTTACCTGGGTTAATTCCACCTTGTGGCATCTTTAGCACATGTATTTCCTTTAGTATGTCATAACCCAATGGGGGTGGGGGGCTCAGGGAAGGATGAAAGGGTGAAAGAAATGACACAAAGTTAAACGATGCCAAAGTGGGCCGTGGCGAGCAGGTGTCCGGCTTAACAAGCTCCATAAGTAGCTCTGCTATGAGGTTAATTTCCTTTTCAACACCACAGTCCAACCACATCTCTCCTGAGCCCTGACACAAGATGTTAAAAGAAGGAGAGAGAGCGAGAAAGGGAGATGGAGAGTTAGTGTGCTTTATATTCCATTTTGGGAGCGCTGCTGAGGACTGGAGGGGAGAGGTGGAGGTTATAATGGGGACCTCTGAGCCCGTGTCCATTTCCTGCCCCTCTGCCCTTTCTCCTTCCTCCCTCTGTCTTCTAATGGTGTACTTAGGGACAGCTAATGGTCTACTAAGTCAACATTTCCTGAAGTAAAGTACAGCTGTAACTGCAGCATGGCAGTGATTGGATAAAAGCTTGGAAAAGAAAGCATGTATGTGTTAATACAACATAGCTGGTGCATCATTTGAAAAGCGTAACTTTGTGTGTGTGTTTATGATTAGATTTTTCCTGCCTTTGTATATGTGGACACACCATTACTTTTTCTTTCTTAAAATACATTCTTTCATCTTAGCTAATTCCATACCAAACATGAATCTGTCTTAGACTGACACTACAGCCACACTACAGTGACATCAATACATTGTTTAAGTGACCAATGGCGTGATTTAGAGTCTCATTCCATTGCACCAGTTATAGAACACTCATCCTTTACTAAAAATTGTTATAGTAATTTTAAAGACCAGGAGCAGGTGCGATACGTCTGGTCACTAACATACAACACAGGCAGTTGTGTCAAACTTTCTCTCTGTCCTGTCTTAGACCCCATCAACCCTCTCCAGATTCAGCAGTATTTTTAGCTTACTGGGAAACCAAGAGGGACACAATTTAATTTAAGTAAGCTCACTCTGTGAAGCACAGTTGATACGACAGGTGTCTAAGGGTTACTAAATATATTGCGTTCTATTGCATTATAGGCGCAGGGCCAATGTCAGCAATGGCTGCCCAAGATCATCGTCAGACGTCTTAATACATGCTGCATTTAACACCAATGATCCAACAGGAAATACAGTTCAATTTATGAGCTAGAACGTCTTTAATTGGTGCGGCTCCTAAATTGTAATTATATGATACAACTTGGTACAAAACTGACAATCAAATGCAATTTAGGTTTAATTTATTAACCAATTAGCTATTTAAAGCAGCGTGGAAACCCTCTAGAACAATGTTCAAAGCTATATTATTTTATGACCTCCAAACATTATAATACCGTCAGTTGTTTTAATATTAAATGCAGGTGTTGGACCTGTGGACCAGGAACTTAATGACAATGAACGGAACTAAATATTTCATGACATACATTTTTTATTTAACCATACAGTAATATATCATTAATACTTTTTCGACATCATTATTATGATGACATTGAAGAGAAAGTGGACATGACATTCTGCTTGGCTATTTGCATACGTAATTCGATGCTTGGCTGTGTGAAATATTTAAGATCTAAGTAGCCAACAGGACTTCATCTGCCTCAGACAGCTGCCATATGCTGCTAGCGTCGCGACAGCAACCTGCTGCAGCGTTCGCGCGACGCTAAATATCACTCAAGAAGGACAAGCGTGCCTGTGAACATGCAAATGCACAGAAGCAAACACATATGGACACACCCACACACACACATAGGCACACATTTGCTCATTTATGTGCTCTCCATGTGGGCTTGTAAACGATGGATAAAGGATGGATCTATTTGCATTGAGTTTCACATATGGCTTTATGACCTCTGTTTCTCTCTCTCTCTCCCCCGCTCGCCATTTTACAAACACACATGCTGACATTATAGGGGTCTGACTAAAATTACCTGCTCTGAAAGAACATTAAAGTTCATTTTAAACTGTAATGGCTCCCTTCAGCCGGTGAAGCTACGGTTCTTCATACATCACTCCACCAGTCCTTGATTTAATCATTCAAATAACTTTTCAGAACACCTGCCTCTACTGGCACCCCAAAGCCCCTCATCCTAAAATATGCTTTTAAGTGTTAAGAGTATTTAAAGTTGTGCTTTCTGTCTTCCGGTGGGAGCAGTCTTGAAAACATGCACAGCTCACAGACAGAATTTGAATCTAAAAGAGATGAAAGACGGCTGTATCTGTTTCTGTTAACATTCCCACCGCAGACAATGTCAACCATTAGATATCATTTTTCAGGTCAGCAGAATAATAATAATTTTTACTCATAATTATGAATTTTCAATGTGATTGCTAAACTGGTTAATAAACTGAAATAAAATGTGACACAATTGTTTATGCTACCATCTGTACAACACAAGCTTAAAGTTGCACCATCACAGACCTGTCCATAAGCCCTTGTGGTCCTCAGAGCTCACACTTTGGTGACACACAATGCCGCAGGCGTCCAGGTAATAGACTGATGTAGAGTCTACGTCAGCGCAGGCTCAACAAATTAAAAATCACTGCAGCCTGGAGGTCTATAGGAGACTGGACCATAAAGTCATATACAGGATATAAAGTCATACACATATACTGTAGATGTCAAACAAACATTCATACAGTCAAATTTATATTGTTGGTTTAAGCCCATTGTTATTAACCAATAACAATGGGCTTCAAAATAAATTAATAAATAATAAAGAAATAAATATAATAATTAATAACTATTAAAAGGTAGGTTATCCATACAAGAATATAATTTCATGAAGGAATCAAGCTTCCTAAAATTAATTGTTTTTATTTAAATTAATCGCTATCTTAATAATAATCCAACCACACAATGTAATACCAACACTGAAATCATTACATGTGCATTTTTGGCAATTAAACAAATGCAGAAGTTGAGTTTGTAACTATGGCAACAACAGGCCGCTGGCAGGTTTTCTTTCATCATTTTAAATTTTCTGATTTAAACTATTAACAGGAATAATATAAAGGGATATTTATTTCTAAATACCACAGGACTGTTTTTACTCACCAGTGAAGACGCCGCGAATGTGTCCACACTGTACACGAATCTGATGTGTTTTTCAAATCTGATCATTAGGACCGACTGCATACTGTCCTGACTGCAATTTTGCCAGTGATGAAATCAGATTCGTTCAGACTGTTTACAGGCAGCACAGTCAATATCTGGTATATCTACATCGGTTGCCATAGCGATGATGTAAGCGTCAACATGATGCAAGGAGATTTTCTCATACAACTGCGAATCAAACTGACATTATCTGTCAGTGTGGGAAGAGAAGACAGAAAACAGGAAATGTTGTCTCTGCTCGTGTCTGTCACGACATCTCGACGCAGTGCTAAACTCACAGGGCGCAACAGAGAATATAAGTGACAATCATGCGTTTACTATGTTCACTCATTCAATAATCACCACATAAGGTGAATATTTGGACACAGCCCATTTTAAGTGGCTTTATGTGCTTCTTTTGTCCTGAATGACAGAAATAAACCCACTTGAAATCTGATCTGATGTTCAGACTGAGTTGCATTTAATTTCATGCGGCTTTCTGCTGCTCAGACAACAAAAACTAAATAATAGATTATGCCAAATAATGAAAAACAGCTGCATGTCAGAACAAAGTGTATGAGAAGAAAAAAAGTGGTAGACAAGTCAGCTTTTTTTTAAATATTCAGTAGTAGAAAAAAATTCATATTAATATGTCTGTTTGGTTGACTAAACTGTCTATATGTGACCCTAGCTTTCATATACCCAGATAACAATTTCAGGTTGTAGGAACGTTTCCCTAATGTTTTCAACAAAATGCAAAAATGTTAAAATTGTTTGGAAAAAACTAGAAACATTTAAAACATCCATTGTTTTGGATATTGTTTTAACATTGTTTGCTAGGTTAGATTAATCAAACATTTTAATTGTTACATTTTTTAAATATTCCACTAAAAACTTAAGATAAATAATATTTTTGATATAAATGATATATGGCATTAAAAAATCATTTTACCAACCATAATGCTAACATGTTTTGAGAACCATTAAAGAACAACAGCCAACATTTTGAGAATGTTCCCTGTTGGCTAGGTAAAGTGTTCCTGTAAGTGTTCCCCTGTGGTTTGTTTCCCTGGTAACATAGTAGCTATACCTTGAATGGGCTATAAATTGCATACATGAAAATGTAAAGCTGAACGGCACTATAGGACTATATTCATACACTGAACTATACAATTAAATACATTGTGATGTGTTGTGAACATTCCAATAACAACAAATGTTCTAGAAAGTGGAAAGAAAAAAAACTTCCACTCGTTGTTTTTGACGTATCTTAATGGCTATCTATATTGCTTCAAATCCCTGTGGTGTTAGTCCGTCTCCTGCTTGTCCAGTCAATGAGAATTGGCAGTTTTAATTGATTTTTGTTGTAAAGAAGGCAATCTTCATCTTTCTAAAGAGCCCATTGCTCCCCTCAATCCTCTCAATGGGATTAAAGCAGAAATGCTTTGTTGCTGCAGCTGAAATTTGTCTTAATCCTCATTAAAACTATTACAAAATTTCCATAGGCGCTCATAATGTATAATAACCCTTTATCATAATGAACATTAAATTAGATATATTCTGTGGCATCACTGCTGCCCTATGCAGCTGCGTACAGAAAGACTTGCCAACTTTTCTCTTTCGTCACAACATTGCTCTTTTCTTCTCTCTGTGCTTCGAAACGTAAATGTAAGGAGGCTATAATAAAATTGCTTTGTGAAAAAGCTGAAGGAATGAAATGAGAAAGAGAAAAAAACATTAGTCATTACAGTTCTTTTATATATTTATTTTTTATCAGGGCTTAGGAAGCTGAATTTAAAAACATTTAATTCGCTTTCGGTAATTGCATTACATTTTTTGCAGGTTTGTAACTTCTCTGGCATAAACTGTTGATTAGAAGTATTAATCCAGCTTTAAGAATTTTGCCACAATAATAAAATACTTCCATTATTTTGCAATTCTAGAGGTATTTGCCCTCACCTGAAAGAGGAAGGTTGTATTATTCACTGGAAAAAGAGGAGAATTACTATTAAGCTTTTTTCAAATTAAAAGAAAAGGAAGGAGTGAACAGTCATGGGATTTGTGTTGTGTTACGTTATTTAGCAAGAATTATCTGCTTAGCATTAAATGCGCATGCTTGTCACTTGACTGTGTCACATTAGCATATAGGGCCTCTGCATTATAAAAGCATTACACCAAAAAGCTTAAAATGGGAGTTAAAAATGAACAGTTTGGCTCATATTTTATGGCATTTCTAGCTGGTCTGATTACATCCGAGACATAAATATTCAGATGTAAACTGCCTTTAATACAAATTGCCTCAGACATTGACTCATAACTGGTTGAGTTCACAGACACTGAAAGCTGTGATTATATTTATCAGAATTCATTTTCTGTCGAGTTGTTGTCAGACCCTTGGCTTCCTGCAAAACATGCAGTACATAATTATAACTTTTGATGGAAGGAACTTTTCTCTCTCTCTCCTGTGAGGCTTAATTCAGTGTAGATAGTGAAAACAAGACGATTGCTTTGAAAGAAAAACAGGAACGCTCTGCGTGAGCTGTGAATTTGTCTTCACCAGATAACAATGAAGCAAAGCCCATCTGATCAGTTTAGGACATTGCAGGATACATGCATACATCTGACTGCTGCTCATTGGAGATTGGATGGCATAAAATAAAACTCAAGCACACCTTTTATTTTTTCTTCTCTTTATAAAATCATTGTCAAAGCTGGCGTATTAAAACCAGAAAATACAATGGTTGAGTAACATTTTGTCAATAACATACTGATATGAACCGTCTATTTAAACTATTTTAGAACTTCTCCATAAATTTTCAGTGCTGTCCCCTTAGTCAAGTCCAGGCAGCTTATTTAATGAGATACAAAGCAAATGTTTTACCCAGTTTGTATTGTGGAGGCCCAGCACACACTAGTCCACAACCACAGGTGCACATACAGCAGACAGGAATAGGAAATGAGACTCACCACTCTGTGATTGTAGTTCTTCAGTACAGGACTGTCACACCAGTGCAGTGTGAACACCATAGCAGATGCACATAATGGTTTTATTTCTCCCTCCTTAGCATCACAGATTCTAACTCTCAGTACGGGGTCGTGTTGCATCCCCTGACAACGGTTCGTCTTCTGTAGCCAGTGATCTGGAAGCAACTCCACCTCTTCAAACACCTTGAGCACCACTCACAGGAGAGCTGCTACAGCAGAATGCGACAGGTCCAGGAGTTCAGCTGGTCCTGCTGTCTGGAACAACCGCGTGGGTATTTCCTTCTCCCTGAAAGATCTCAGAGGGCCATGGGCCAGACCTTCTGGTGGGTTTAAAGGTCCCTTCCTCTGGGTTCTGAGAGTTTGCTTTTATAGTGATTAAGAGAAGACCAGCATCTGTTGAAAATGACATTCAAAATATGAAAATAAAACAATGAAATTATAAAATTTAAGTAGAGCAAATACAGTAATAAATATATTGTATAAAACAACATACTTATAAGGCAACAGGAAGTGGGATAAGTTGTCATATGGGATACCTGAGATGTCCTCCAATATGATTGGAGGAAATGAAAGCAGACTCTGGAATGCCATCTTCTGTTTCTCATGAAGTTAAAGTATTTGTTTGACAGCTACTCTGTGCCCTGGCTGGACTTGGTTAACTCAGTGATCTGGGTAAGTCTGTTTGTTTCAACAGTGAAATTAACCAGAGGCTCTTGGCACATTCCTGTTCCTCCCTCTGCCAGAAAAGGAACTGCTTTCAGGCCCTGGGGCGCTGGCAATACCAGCTCTTCACGATCTGATTGGACGGGGCACCTTACATCTGCGTGCAGATCATGAATGCTGTTCTCAGATTCCACAAACTCCACGCTTACCTGGTGATGTTGTCATTCATACTCAGATTGGGCCAAACATATGCTATCCCTGGAGAAGGTGCGAGAAGAACCGTGCCTGGCTGGACTCATACCTGGGCTGCACAATTTGGGCAAAAACATGTTGCAATTATTTCATAAATAGTTGCAATATAATTGATCACATAATTATATAATTGTTTTGCATACCAACAATATACCTATACATATACACATATCATTCACTAACACACACACACACACACACACACACACACACACACACACACACACACACTGAATACTTCTACTCAGACATGACAGCAGCTATAGTGGCACCATTGACATACATATGACATGAGTTGCATACTTCTTAGCTGTCACTCTCTAATGTTACAGCTGTCTATTTCTCTCTGGTTATGTAGAATGGCAGAGGACAGTGTTAAGTGATGTGGCAGAAGCTGCCTGAAGTAGTTTAGTATGAGTTTTATAACTTTTGAGTGCTATAAAGCTTTAAAACAAAGGCTGCAAGCCTTACTCAGGGGACAGTATTGTGTCTGTATGTACAGAACTGTTTCAGATATCACAATCGCTGCTGACAGTCACAGACTTTACATTGTGGGCAATCTGGTGGTTTTTCACACTGCAGGTTTATTGCTACACATTACAGCACAATACAGGCAGAAGAAGCCAGATCTCAACGCCAAATCCATATGGTTTGTCTTTTAATACCACAGCATGCGTTCAAGATAATCACAATTACTTTAATAACAACAGTGTCTGATTTTGTTGTTTTAGAAGTTGCCCCTATCATTTATATTCTCCTTTCTGTTTTTTTAACAAGGGGTCACATGAAGTGTTTTTCTAGTCTTAATAAGTCTATACGGTAAATGAGGACAATTTTGTTTAATTATTGTTGATTACTGTCATTAGATCTCAGCTTATCATTTCACACACACTGCTGGTGGCAAAGATTAATGACACTTCCAGGGTGTCTGTTTCTTAAAGCTAACTGGCTGTGATTCCTTAGATGTATCAGGAAAAACATATTACATAATCAGCCAAAGTGTCTCCATTTTCAACTCTATATTTTATAAGCTTAAACTCTTCACTCTCAAGATCAAAAGAAAGGCTGAAAGTTCAACAGCAGTAAGTGACTGTTTTAAAAACACCCTTGGCCTGCTTTAATCAGAAATTTACGTTTTTGGGAGGATTCTGTGTCTGTTGCCTTGTCAAGGACAGATTTGTGAGTGTTCAACATGTAAAATGCAAACATGTTTCCGAAACTCATTTTCTCATTTGGATGGTATAAATAAATTCATGTTTACAGATTATGATTCAGTTCAAAGATAATATTTTTAATGAATTCAGACTCAAATCCCTCCACACCAACTTCTTTTATTAATTTGTCATTCATTGGTGTTTGTCTCATTCCTCTTTTTATTTTATTTACTTGTGCAGAATACGATGGAGTTCACTCACACTCACACAGTTTAGCAGAATTTCACCCTTTTCTCAGTGACTCTATTGACTTTATCACAGCTAAACAGTTCATGGCTGACTGTTTAAATATTTTCTTTCAAGTAGTGAGAGCCAGTGAAAGATCTTTAGATATCATCATTGCATCTTGACTGATTTATATGTGAACTAAACAGCAGAACTAGCCTTTGATTTTCTTTATAAGAACCAAACGAATGCTCTGCTCATAAACTCTGAAGCTTAAAAACTGAACAAGCACTTAAGTAATAATATCAAGTTTAATGGTTGTGAAAATGTGCTGTAGTTACAAAGCTACAGTAGGAAAACCAACCGTCTTATTCAGAGTGAGTTGAGCTCCGTGCTTCCATTTTTCTGTAACATCTAAAGATGTATTTGGAGGTGGCCTTTCAAGTCAATTTTTGGTGCACACAGCATCATTATCAATCTTGTTTGTCTTTTCTCTGCTGTAGGCTCTCCTCTGGCCTGCGTTCAATCGGTGAGAGTTTAGAACAGTTCTCATCAGTGTGCCGAGTCGGGCTGCCCGCCTCCTACACTTATGTCATCTATCTTTAGAGTTGATGCAAGCTCAGCACTCTTTCTGTGAGTACCTTTTAAAACATCAAACGTAAGCCTTCCGGGCGCTTTTCAACTCAGGGAAAACAAAATGAATGAAAAGGAGGAGGAGGAGGCGGAAGGAGAAGAAGAACAAGGAGATCAGGAAGGATGGAAATTTTTAGCAAGTGTGCCTTCTGTTTTGATCTAATATTGTTTCTACCCAGCTAACAGGGAACGTTCTCAGAACGTTGGCCAACATTCTCTGGAAGTCCTCTCAAAGTTCTCAGAAACAGTCTTGCCAAAACGTTAGCAGAATTTGAATGTTATCACATATCAAAAGTGTTACTTTTAAGTTTGTAACATTGTAACATTTAAAAAATGTTACAGAACTGAAAAAGGTTAAAAACATCTTTAAGTAACAAGTATAATGTGTTTAGCCAGTTTCAACATTAGCAAGTATAGAGGTTCTTAGCTTACAATGTATGGTGCTATAATTGCCAAGGTCATGGGTTCGATTCCCAGGGAGCAAACACAAGTGCATGATATGTTCTTTAAACGCACTGTAAGTTGTGTTATGCAAGTTTAATGTATTTTTCGGTCTTACATTTTAGTTCTTGCCAAGCCATATAGTTTATATAGCACTTTCACTCGGGGCACTTTACAGTGAGTGGGGGTGAGGGCTGAGAGGTCTTCTCAACCACCACCAGTGAGATGAAACACCACCACCCATAGAGCACCAAAACGCCCACCACACACCACCATCAGGAGATCACAGTACAGTCAAGCAGCCCATCCATATAGCACATATAGGAGATGATATTGGAGCCATGATGTATAGAAGCTGGTGAAGAAGATTTAACCAGTACGCTGAGGCTACATCTAAATTAATTAACACATGGAATTAGAACATTTTACCATGTATCATGGTCTATATTGAGGCATTAGGACCCAAGAAGATCACAGGATTAGTGCCCCCTGTTGGCCAAATTATTTTTGCAATCCAGCCTAAACCCTAGTTTTCAATAAGGTCAGCTTTATAAGCACTATCATGCTTTTTGTGGAGCAAAATGTAAATGTTCCATGAAATTTAAGCTTTTCTTAATGTCACACTTTTCTAGATAAAGCCAGCAATAGACAGACCTTGGATTCTCAACAATCATTGAAACATAATTCAATGATCTTTTCTTTCTGCACAAGAAATTCTCCTCCTTAGTCATATTGACCTAAAGATAGAGGCTGCGGTATGTGTCTTCATTTCTGCCATCTGGTACTGAACAAATATAATAACAGGCTCCTTGCTAGGTCCCTTAAGGTCTGATACCTTCTGAGAGGGCCTGAATCACACATCATAATTATCATTAGTCAGCTTCTCCTCTTTCAGAAGAACTCTAATACAGAGAACGTGCAGGATCATGAACCCAGACAAGCAGTTTAAATGTCACTGTACCTGGTTGTAGTCAATTAGAGGAAGAGGAGGGCAGGAGGTAATAAATGAGTGGGATCCAAAAGGTTAGGTGTAAAATCTGGGAATAATTGCAGGGGCGGACCGGTGCGGAGGTGGTGTAATGAGATACAGGGTGGTTTCTAAGATAAGATGATGAAGGTGTTGAAGGAGGTCATCCTGGGTGATAAGCTGGTAATGGGAATTTATGGAAGAGTTTGTTCCAATAATACTTTACTGAGATCAACATTGTTTTAAAAAATAAAGGTTAGGTTATTGTAGTACTAGTTAAATGTTAAAATGTTAAAGGAGCTTTGGTACAAAGAGCATGTTAGCAGATCTAAGTTACTTACAGGGTTGTTGTATTAGCTGACTGAAAAGTTTCCGTTACCCAGAAGGTCTTAATTTGAGGAACAAAATTACAAAGCAAAGAGAAACACTGACCTTTGGGAACAGTTATGTTACTGTTGGTGGAATTATTCTGTTCAGGGCAAACTTTTGACAGAATAAACATATGATTAATATTAAAAATATGTTACATATTTCTGTTTTGACAGCAGACTGAAGATCCATCAGATTTGGATCCTGTGAGGAGCATCTAAAAGTCTCAGTTTTCAAACCTAGAACCAGAAGAAAAAACAAAAAGGAAGAAGGTGGAAAAAGAACAAGGTATTAACTGATTTTTTGCTGTTGTGTTGGAATAGTTCATGTGCTTTGAACACCTGAGACAATTACTTTATGTCCTGCAGAGTATTTTAAGGGTTTCGCAAAAGTGACCAAACTCAAGAACGTGATCAACATTCCTTAAAGCCAATTTAATGAATCAGAGTGAGCACCATCTGAAAACACGGTGGAGAAGCTGTCTTCATCCCCAGGCCCTGAAAGAGTTGTGTGCTCTTGAATCTGTTTACTCTATTATCACTACAGCAACATGCTGTACCTCTGCTAGATGACGGCTGACGTCTGTTCTGATGTTCTCCTGAGGGCCTCAGATCTTCTGTCTTTTAAAATAAAAGAGTTTGATGTATTATGAAAACACGCTGAAACTTTTTCGAACTCAACACTTCCTCACCAGTCCAAACCTTTAATGAAAATAAGCTGCAAATAAAAGTTGTTGCAAAGTTCCACAGATTTCTGTCAGCTAGATGAATGCAGTGACACTTTATTGCCCCCATTTGATGTCAACAACACTTCAATGTACACAAACACCAGAACAAATGATAGAAATTGTGAGAAATGGTCATAAAAGTTTTAACAATTTAAGTGAAGCATTCTAGGCAGCTGAATTAATATAAAGGGAAGACATGAAATACATATTATTTATTTACATTATTATTAGTAGATAAAAGCATAGCTTAGAAGACAAATGTGCCATGACTTTAAGTTTTGTATTATAAAATAAATAGCCTGTTAAAATAAAAATATGACAGAAAGTGAGAAAAGCATAGAAAAATGCAAATTAAAGAATGCAAAAATTTGCCCCAATATGATTTTCTGCACATAACTATCTGCTTAGACAGCACATCATTAAAAATGGAAATCCGATCACTTGCTCGCCCTTAGACACTTTCTGTTTACAACTGAGCTGAGTTTGTTCAGCCTTCGCAGCAAAAACAGAGACGTTGCCAGAGCCCTATATTTTTCATCGAACTTTTGGCACTGATTGGGCGGATTCTCGCAAAATGGTGCAACTGGGGGCTGCATTAGAGCAAGCTGGTGTAACAGGCACACACATGAATAATTGAACATCGCAGGCTTTCTTCGATAGTGCCCCGATTCATCTGCCGTCTCAGACCCGGATGAGGTAGTGCCAATTATTTTAAACCCTCTACCATTCGTTCGCAGACATAAGTCCTCCCTCCAACCTCTCCCTCCGCTATCCTCTCTGTTCTGTTTTTACTGTTCCACGCTTGGTCTGTCTCCAGGCTAACTGCAGTATTGATCACGCCGTGAAAGTCTTGCTAACAGACCTTAGGCCCGGTGTTAGGGCTAACAAGGTGAGAAATGATAATAGAATAGAACGGAGCCACAGTGCGTGAGGGGCCCGCTCTGACCTCAGCTAGCTATTAGTATTCTCTCTACAAGATCATCCAATTTATTGCTCATCTGGGGATTCAGGAGAAAGGTCTTAGCCTGAGATCTCTTTCTCCTATTCTTTCTCTCCACCTCAGCTCACCTCCAGTGTTTTGCTCGTCCTTTTCCTTACCGCGTCTGAGGAAAGATGTAGCCGTTTGGTAATCCGCTGCATTGAACTGTGGGCTGGGTAAAGACAAAAAGATGGAAGATGGACAGTTTAAGAAGTCATCAGGAGATTTGTGAGTAGACAGATCTAGAGAAATGCAAAGCTTTATCCTCAAGATTTCTTCCAGCATGTATTTATTCACTTGGCAGCGGCAGGGCTGATACATTCTACTGTCTTAAAGGGATTAGATCTGTGCCAAGGTGGCAGAGAGGTCGCTTATTGTTGACACCTAATCAAGTACACAGCAATCAAACCTCATGTGTATCAACAAATATGACAGGAAACAGGAGCCCAATAAATGCTTGGCACCTTATGCTTCTCTATAACTATTATGGCAGATTTTATTTTGCACTAGCTGTTAATGTTTAAGCGTTCCCAAAAGGGGCGGCACTGTGAAATATTGGGTTAATGAAAAATTATTAAAGGGATTTTCACCCTTTTATGTAAAATTACATTGTGAAAACAAACCAACAAAAAAGGGGCTAAGAAACAAAGGAAACAATAGGAAACAAAACAAAAATGGTTTTCAATTTTAGATAATAGATGTTGAAGCCCGTGGGACCTTCAAGCTCTGTTGTATCTCATCGAGTGGACTAAACGGAGATTTGTTCTCTGAGGGACTGCTGCTGGATTTTCATTTGAAAATGCTTGGGGCAAAAAGACAACAGATAGCATATAGTTTTCACCTTGTGCTTGTGCTTTCCGACTGGTGAATTTAAAGTTTGTGTTTTGTTTCAGTGTTATCTCAAATGGATGTTGCCTTGCTTAGTTAGGAATCACCTGTTCTGACCGTTATCACTGCTGGCACAGTAGAGTTTAAATTCAAACCTTAAAACTCAGTTGAAGTGTTTGTAGAGATTCTGTTAAAACTTTCACCAACAAAAGATGTTGACCCAGGATGTTGACACGCCATACTCTGCAAAATCACATGGTTTCAGAAAACTGAGTAGACGGGCACTGAAGACACCACAGGGAACTAGCAGACATCAATACATAACTTCACAGGAAGTGAAGAGAAAAACATACCCAATAAACAAAGGACACAAATAGGAGTTGAGACTTTTCCTATTGTCTTAAGAAATTTGGGTTACATAGTATATGTGACATAGTGTGTATATATGGATATATATATAGTATATGTTATATAGTATATATATGGATATATAATATGAATTTATACACAATAAAATACTGTAAATAAAGCATTAGCATATGATGTCATCACACCATAAACCTCTAATCTGACCAACTCAGTTGTTCTGTGCTTGTCTGCGTTGACATTGCAAATCATTTTAAAAGAACAACCTTTACCAATTATAGTGAACTTTCACTGAAGGTTGTCCACCTAGGGGCGCTGTGAATAAGAACACGTCCACACTGAAATGCCTAGAAAACAAAATGGAATTAAAACAAATGTGGGGAAAAAAGTTAAATCAATAAAGATCAATAATCTATAAAGCCATCAAACAAGTCAAGTTTTTATACCATCTGAATGGAGAATCTTTCAATAGATTACATAATTCTGTCCACTGATACTCTATATAGCTTCTGTGGCCTGACTCTAGCGGTGGATAGGAACTCATTGTGTATTGTCATGAAACATTCATTAGTAGGTATCAGACTAATGAGATTAATATCACGAGGGAGACGTTCTTTAATGCAGGAACAAACCCTAGTTGTGAAAGGGCACAATTGGTCTGTCTTGACAAGCTGTGAGTGGAGTTGGTTTTTTACACACTTTATCGGTCAATGGTTACAAATGAGAGCGGATGAAAGAAAGTGAGACACGCTGTTGCAAAAGGAACAGAATTAACATTCACTGAGTGTCAATTGAAAGTACAATGATTTTTACCAAGAGTTCCCTGGGATTGAACCCACAATCTTTGCGCTGCTAACACAACCAGTTGAGTTACAGGAATGCTACCAACGACAGGAGCAATTATACCCGCATCGATCGTATATGATACTGAGAAAGGTATTCAATTTCTTTATTGTATTGTTTAAAATGTTCCACTAACTTTAGAATAGTGTTGTGTGGTATGTAAGATATATATCATGTGCTGATCAGTGCTGATGTCACTGATACATGATTATTTTGATAACAATGAAAACCTTTGAAGAACGTTTTAGTTCAATTATATGAAGAGAAAATGCACTCAAGGCTAAGATATGAGCTCTACTCCTAACAGAGTGAAAATCGGTAACTCTAATGGTTGCTATGGTTATCATAGCTCACCTGACTAAACTAAAATGCTTGGAAAAAGGTGGCATGTTTTGTGGAAATGGACATACTCGGCATTCCACAGTCTGATTACAATTGATTTTTAGCCCTCGTGAAATTCAATTATCAGAGTATACGATCGATGTGGGTATAATTGCTCCTGTCTTAGGTACCGGCCTATCAAGAGCCAGTTCATCTTGCTCGGCTCTTCCATCTTATTTGATTGTGTGATAATTGGTGCTCTAATGGAATTTAATTTTGGACCAACGCTGTGCTCTGCAAGGTAGTGAATGATCCATATGCAATTAGGGGATAACCTGATTTTATCAATTATTCTCCTGAAATTGGTAATGGCAATGGTATGATTGCAAATGAGACTCTAACATAATTACATTTCAATCATGAATCAATCAAAAATCCATAATTTATATAACTATATATATA
>JBAJNP010007620.1:0-22115 GCA_036877545.1 Yasuhikotakia modesta | reverse complement strand
GTTTATTTACACAACAGCCAAAATAATTGCGTGTGCGCCTTTTGTAAACATTTCTTCCATTCCAAAATTTAAACTCTGAAAAAACTAAATTTAGATTAGTTAAAAAGGCATCACTTATGTGAACTAAAAGACATGCCTTTTAGGAACTAAATAATTTTAAAATACAAAAATTATAAAGTGGCAAAAGACTCTCGCAGAACACCTTTCCTGAGAAGATTGCTTACCTGCGCTAATCCTAATATAGTCTTTTAGTGAAACGCTAGCAGAAAATTTAGCACAATTATTTATTGTCAGGCTGTTTGCGTCTCTACATTTGTAAATGGGTCTGGATGCTGCCAGTGGTCAGAGAGCTCAAGCCAAAGCGCCGGTGATTTACAGACGGCTCATCGTCTTTGTTTGGGTAAACGCTTGAGCAGATCATCTGGTTAGGTTCACATTATCCTCACAGTGAGATCTTCTCCTGGCAAACAGAGCTAAAACCCATTTCCTGAAAATCAATACCAGCGTAACAGGGCAAACAGTGAAAAAAGTCAGAGAAATATTAAGACATGGTTTAGTAACTTGGGGATTAGCTGTCCTGTGAAATACATTGCTTGAGGGTAATTGAACAAAGATACAAGAAACAAGGAAAGAAGTAATAAATAATATACAACATTCAGTCCCATGCCCCAAACTCTTTGGACAAGTCATATTAAGAACAACTAAAAACTATTTGGCCAACATTCTGTGAAAGAAAACAATCTGAAGACAAAAGCAAACAAATATAAGCATGCGCCACTACTACGGGTAAACAACAGACCAAAAGTGATGGAACAGTTGCAGCCCTGCAGAGCTCTGCATCCATAGAGTTCACAGAGCAGAACCACAGCACTAGCTGACAGAGAACAAAAGCTAGGAAAACTATTTCACTCCAACTCTTCTATAACTACCGCTATATATTTATAATGACACCAGCACATTCTCAGATTGATCTGCAGTGAGTCTGGGATCTCTCAGCCGACTAGATAGATCCTCACTCTGGAGATTCATTTTGCCTCTTAATGAAAGCTCTCCTACTCTAACATCTAACAGATGAAAATCCACCTTTTCCATATTTTCGTCTGATTGCAGTAATAGTCTTATTTATGAGTGTCCAGCAAAAAATCTCAGGCCAGGCGGGGCTGGAACCTCAACAGAAATTAATCTAGCAATCTTCAAATCCTTTCCTCATTTTTCATAAACTACCACAATTTCACTTAAATCAATGACTTAGATTGGATAGTGCCAAGTCATTAGGAAAGGCATGATTACGCTGAAAACTCCAGGCCAAAAACTTTCCCAGCTGGCAAAGAAACTCCTTAAATGAGAACTTGTGAGTTTAGAGAGGAAACGTCTAGTGTTAACATGATGTGTGTTGTAATAGCAACAAGTGTATTGTTAGTTTAAGAGGACCTCTGGTGACTTAGCCTAGCCGCTGCTGAGTTAATGTAATTATAACTGCCCTGTCATGCTACTGATATTTGTAACACATGCATTTAGGAGGGAATTGAGCACAATGGATCAAAGTCTTCATCAATGGAGGCCCATGGCCGGATACAAAAGGCCCCTCAAAGCTTACCAGTATCCAGACCTCTCGCCCACCTTCCCTTCCTGAAGCTCTGATTAAAACAGAGGCGGGGCCCCTGAAATACACATGTGGGTGATTGCAGAGAAGCGCTCAGGGAATCATTTAAAGTGTCTTAGTTTACTTCTGGTAGCACAAACACACTGATTAAATATAGAAGGTTAAATAAATCTGGGCCACTGTTGGAGGAGCTAGTAGTCAATGATCCTAAATTACCTAATTTTTCCAACATCTGAAAGGTGAGTGAAAACGCTTACTTAACTGAAAGTAAATGTTAAACGTATTTAGCATGAGATGCCATTAAGCACTGATTGTTACTGTACATACTGTACAGTAATTATTTTAATGACTGCTCATCAAAAGTTATTGGTGAACAAGCACATATTTCTGTAATGAAGCCAGCATAAATGAAATTAATGACCACTTTGTATCACAGCATAAACAAACATCAGACCGAATATGGCCATCCATTTTGCATACTGTAAATCACAGACTCTTATTGCAAGTGAATAATAACATTAATCTGATTAATGTCTTGAGTTATTATGCATGAAAACTATAATAATAATAATAATAATAATACAGCAATAGTTGTGTGTGAACACATCAAACTCTAATTGAAATGCATCAAATTAAAACTACAAGTGCTGCTGCAGTCACACAGTTTAAATGTGATGTGCTGATGTCTCAAAATAGTGGGTTATTGCGTTTTCATGACCCATCCACATTTTACATAACCTCTCTCTGGTGCAGCAACGCCCACTGCGGTCCTTTAGTGTGAAGAACTGTCCTTCATCATGAAGCGATTCTCCAATCAGCAATCCAAATACAATTAACTACCACCTTTACCTTAATTACCACCTTTACCTGAGAAAACAAAGAGGAATATTAAACCGCTGATGGATTGTGTGGACTGGTAAGAGGCTTTAGAAACCCGGTCCAAAAGATGAGTCACCCGACAACTTCATCCAGTTTATGTCCAAATGCAATCAAGAACATTGAAACCTAAAGATCCGGTAGGCACTTGGGAACAAGCGCTTCCACGAAGCCCTGCAGAGAAGTTTAGAGGCCAAATTAATCTTATCATCCCCTGGACATCTCTTATCCTCCACTGTCATAAACTTGGCCATAGTAAAGATTTACAATCACATCTCCCTCTTCCTTCCGAGCAGCTTCTGAGTCTAATTGCTTTTATGTTTAAGGCCTTTATCGTCTTTTAGACACAGATTTTCTTAGTTCTGAGGACCAAACGTCATAAGATACTAAGTATAGTGCTCTTCAAACTGTCCTTTTGAAAGGTCTCCTCGCGTGGAGGATTTACTTCAAGCTGTACAATAATGAAATAATTTTCTTTCAAAAGACTTGCATCTTTGAGAGATCAGCTGGCAAATTAGCCTATGATTTCTTAAAGCCTTGTTTTAGCCACAAATCAACCTAAATGATCAATGACATGTCAGAATATCATGGATTATTAGCCTCAAACGCAGTACGTAAACATGGGGGTGTCCAGCATGCACCAGTTGTGAAATAGCATTGCTGAACTGGTGACCACCCAAACACACAGCAGCTATACATTTAAATTCATTCTGAGTTAATGTACACGAACACATGCGAGGCTTGTTGAGTTACTGGAACTGTGGTTTATTTAGTCATTTTCTTTGCCAGCTCTCTTTTGAAGCCCACCAGCACACGTCCTTGAGCTGTCGCAGTACTCCATTAGGGCGGACGTTTCCCAAGCACTCTCAGTGGCATTTTTTCCGTGTGATTCCTATGTTCCAGGGATGAGACAATATCAGTGACCTTAAATTTTTTATGATATGATCTTTACTGTGAATGGGCACATTCAGCTTCAGGGACAATTTTACAACCGCCACCCAAAGAGCGAGTGCCAATTATTCCCACTGGAATATTTTTAAAGAGCGTCCCTAAAAAATAATGAGAATTGTTGTGAAATAGTTTCTGGTCTTAAAGACTGACGTTTGCTGGATTGTTTGGTACCGAGCACCACTTCAATAGTGTGGCAGCCTTGTCAATTTTTTAGTAGTAGTGACAGCACACCAAAAAATAAAAATGATGTCATCATTTCCTCACCCTTATGTCATTCCAAATACATTACTTTCTTCCTGGCTGGCATTTCCCATGTAATGAAAGAGGATCCCCAAATTCCTAAAAAAAAGCTCCATAAAAGCATCATAAAACGAATCCCTGTAACTACATTCTAAACCTTCAAAAGGCATTTGATAGCTTTGTAACAGCAAAGGAATTTAAATCATTATTCATAAAAACACCCTCCACTTAAGGTCCCATTTATTCCCATTTCATTAATAGAGGTACAATAAAATGAGCTTAAGATGATGTGTGGCCCAAGGTTTGACTGATCAGTGATGAAGATACTTGAGAAAAAATGTTTCATGCCTTTAATGGTAAGCTTGACGCAAAATATATCACATTTAAACAGACACAAGCGAGGCTGAGTTAGCTGTTACTTAAACAAAGCTATGATATGGCTTGGAATATGAACATTCAATTATTATTATCAATTATTACTTTTTGATTATCCACTCAAAAAGTATAAGTGCCAAACATTGTGATTAACATCAGTCAATGGAAGCTTTGAAAAGACAGTGATCATAGAATATCATATGAAGTGTTTCTGTAGCTCAGTGGGTTGAGCATTGCGTTTGAGAATTGCATTAAAGTTTGTAGGTTTGATTTCTGGAGAAGACAAAAAAATCTATACTTTCGATGCACTGAGTCACTTTTTCATGTATGGATTTTTCTGGCAAATGCATAATGTAAATGTAAACAAAATCCCTATTCAATTGTATATGTTATTAGAAAATGTTGTGCCATGCAATAAAAAGATGCTTTCTAAAAACATTCAGTCCATACGCTTTTTAGTCAGAAAAAGTAAAGTGGACATGTAGCCAGTACAGTGCAGTGTTCCACACATGCCTTAAAGACCCAGTGACGAGAGACACTGTCAACAACTGCCAGCCTTTATATGGACTCTTACACCAGAAGTTCGTCTCTCTCCGCAGCCTCCCAGTCTTGTGTCACTGTTGGCTCGTGAAGGAAGTGAGTAGCGATGTCTGGAGATAAAACAAGTCTGGTTCTGAGGTCACTGCCATTAAAGAGCCGTTTCTTTTTGCCATTCATTTTAACTGGGTCAAATCACTCAGTCGGATGTGAGCTAAGCGCACGAACATGACGTCCGTTGTAAATGACGCCCTTGACTTTCTTTTATCTACAGTTGAGCCTCCTGCCTCTATCTGAGAAACTCCACAGTGACCTTTAGAGCTTGTTGTCAAAGTCAGATTACCTTCTGAAAGGAAAAAAAGAGGAGATTTCATAACTAAAGGCTGGCCAGAGCACAGACGTCTACTGTAGAAGAACAAAAGCAATCAGGGAGAGAGCCTGCGCTATTCCACCAAGCGTGGCCTCTCTCTTTACAGGAATTATTAAGTACAACGCAGGCAGTGGTCACAGAATGGATTCTATTATTGCTCCTTTTTGATTCTTATTGTTCCCTGAAATTTCATTTCAGCTCAACGTAAAAGTGCTGAGAAGAACTGTATATATGTGTGTGTGTGTGTTTGTGGGGGTACCTAGCAGTGTTAAGCGAAGAGAAGGAGTGCTACACTATCAAGGGCACTAATAGATGGTTTAGATGTGGTGCGGCTTTTCTTGTCTCTGTTAGATTTACAGATGTTTCACATGATTTTGTTTCACATGATTTTGGTTCTACATGAAAACCTGATAGAAATATGTGATAAATATGTAATAAAGTTAGAAATGTTGTAAAATTCCAAAAAATAAACTGATGTTCCTGAAATGTGTGTTTTTGTTTATTCTAAGGACTTAAATTAAAAGTTCACTAAATTTTTTTTAAAAAGCCTAGCTGGATGTTGATGCTGATACAATTGTAATTTGGGTAAAATACAAAAATACTCTTCCCTTAAATACATGCTATTAGGAAATAAGAGAGGATAACAAAAATCGTGAGAGAAGAAAAAATAAAAAGGCTATGAGAAAGAACTATGAGAAACTGGCTGGCGAAACGTGGCTCTGTGATTGGTTGGATTCCTTTGACCAGCAGGAAGATGGAGAGACTAATCAGCACAGATCTGATGGTTTACTGCACGTGCTTTAAGCTAATGAGAACACTCTGATTCTCTGCTGTCCATATAATGACACTCTTTATCTTAACCCTCAGTGGTTTGTTAAAGATCTCTCTCTTTCCCTCTCGCTCTTTTTCATCCTTTACATGTGGCATACAGTGGAAGAGGCAATTACCCTGTGCATGACTGAACCTTATTTCGGAGTCCTAACTAGTATGTTACGCTTCTTATGACAAGCATCACTAATTTTATATTACTCATACCGTTTACTCATACTATTTATTGTTGGGAAGTTTAAAACTTTCTTTTGAATTAAACTTCTACACAGCTCAATGTATAAATTTTGTCTGGTACATTTATTCATTTGGCAGACGTTTTTGTCCAAAGTGACTTACAGTGAATTCAAGGTGTACATTTTTATCAGCACTTGTGTTCCCTGGGATCAAACCCATGACCTTTACGCTGCTAATCCAATGCTCTACCAGTTGAGCTAGAGAAACTACAAGCCAGTCATAGACAAGAAATGGCTGAACAAAAACTTATTCTGACGCAATGTAAGAATCAGTGTATTACAGTCAACTCAAGTGTTTGTTTTATAACTTGGTCCAGTAAGTAACCATGTAAAAACTACCCAGAATACATAGCAATAGCACAGCAATGCACAAAAAAAACACATTTAGCTCACCTTAACAATTGTACAGAAGAACAGCATAGCATCATATACCCACCTGTGAAAGGAAATTAGATAATCAGAAAGTACTGGTTTGTGGTGTGTATATTTAAAGCAACATAAAATTATTTACACAAATCAAGATTTTCTTAGTCATCAGGGCACAGGAAAACATCTCATTAATTACCGCAGTAGAGTTGCCAGACTGCCCCTCATCAGATGTGGGTTATGACTTCAGGTAAAAGACTTTTAAACATGTCCGCCTGCAGAGAGAGACAGGGACAGTCAGACTGCCTTCAGTGAGGTCCTCTTGGCCCACACAGGCTCTTGGGGTTTACCTACCAAACACTTCCTGTCTCATGGGCAACAGAAGACATTGCTGACGCTGTATAAAACAGAGAGAGATATGTGGGGGGTTAGTTTTATAGCCACTTTTGACAAACATTGTGGGCCACCTGGAAAAGGTGGTAAAAATTACGCCAAGATTCCAACCTCTGGAATTTAACCAATGCAGGGGGGTGGCGGCCATCGACCAGCAGGATGCAGTGATGTATATACGCAACTGAGCAGAAACACACATATACAGTTTGATTTATAAAATAGTGGTGTTCACTTTTAGACAAAGTCAACTCAATACGTACCTGTAGTGAATCCAGTGGAAACACTGAGAAGTAAGAACACTTGTTTGCAATTATTAGTGATCAGCTCTTGCCCTCTATTTTTCTCTCTTTCTCTCTGATTTGCCTAATTATTCATCTGGTTCACAGGCTGTGCAGACTGAGAAGATGCAGAACGCATTTGCCATCCACATCAGAAGCATGTTTACTGAGAATTTTCCCTCATCTCTGAACGATCTGGAATGTGGCTCATCACTTGAGCATCAGTTTAAAACTTGGTTAGCAGTGGTGCCAGGCTGGATGCCTCCATTTAAATGAGCCTCAAGCCTGAAGGAACACCGCTAATCACTGTTCTGTTAGGTCACAGATGGAAGATGGAAGTCTCATCATTCACTGTGGCCTTCTGGATCTTTCCAGGAATCTTCCATCATAGGGAAGGACTGAAGTCTCATAATCTGCTGGTCAGGATTGCATTCCAATAACATATTTTAAATCAGGAATACGACAGGACAAATAATAGGTGAAATATAAAGCGCTTCTTTAACTCAAATCACACACAAAATGTGTATAAGTGGCATACTGTGTGTATAAATGGGCCATCTTTGCTACAAAGTCTCTAACTTAAATATTAGCCCATATCTTTTTTTTTAACATTTCCGAGAATTTCTTTAAAAAAATTTAAATAAGACCATTTTAAGATACAATAAAGATTTACTGTGGAGCTAAAAAATTAACATGGATGGCATGGCTCAACTTATTTTGTTGCAGAGGAATTCGGTAAGAAGTTTTAGTTCACTGAAATGTGTTTTCATCGCAGACATGCTCACATTTCTCCACCCAGCCCACCCAGACAATCATTAAAAACCTGCTATGAAACCCTGCCATCAAAAACATGAATGCATTAGCTTATGAACATTTACACTGACACTTCAACAGTAACTCTGTGTTCAGCAGCTTGGCCCACACTGTTAGTACAGCGTTAACTACTCCAGCCCATGAAGCATAGCCAATCACAACAAAGCTCATTTACATATACTACACACATCTTACCAAAGACAGACAACAGACCAAAACAAAATACAATTTCAGAGCTCAAAAACATCACTAAATTACTGACCACCTCAAAGTGTGGCCAGTGCAAACATGTTTATATAATCCACATTCTAAACACAATGCTCGTTTCAAGTAATTGGAACAGGCAGAACAATAGTTTACAACATTGTACAGAACTTTAGCATCACACTTTATTGTGAACCGTGTATAATCGAACTTCCCAGGGATCTTGTTGGCCGAGATGATAATGGCCTATGGAAACTGTAAGTCAGGTAAACATTTACAATGACTCAATGAATCTCCTTCCAGCCTACTGCCCTGTACATTCCAATCATAAGCTTGGTCCGTGCACATGGTCCAAACACACATCTACTCTGCCCTGCCAATCTGCCCTGCCAAGGACAAACAAAGATCAACTCTAGCCCCGGACCGCCCTGACTTGTGCTTCTGGTTGTGTTTTAAATCAAACAGCACGTGTAGAATCATAAAGCTGTCAGAAGCTGCCCAATAAGAGACTGTTTTAAAAGGAAAAGAGAAAAAACGCCTGAGGATATGTCCTTTAATGCGGTGGGGGGTTAATTAGTGGTAATTGGCTAATTGCAGTAAGAGGAAAGAGCTGAGACGTTTTAAGCAGCATTAGACAGACAGACTGTGTTCTGAGTTCTGGGGCTGACGGTCACTGCGTAATGGAATTTCAAAGTCGCCACATCAAACCGAATCAGACAAATTTTAAGTACATATTCATTTTGGTGTCACTTGAAACTTTACAAAAGATTAATCGAAGACGGCTGTAAGGGTTTTAAACTAGGTCAGCCTTGTCAGTATATTTTAGAGTATTCATTACATGCAAAGCCAAGGTACATACAAACACACACCAAAAGAAATTAATAAAGGAAGTGTGAAAGATTTGATAGATAGCAAAATAGACAGACCCACCGACAGACGGATAAATAGATAGATAGATCTATTCAGGCAGGCAAACAGACAGAGAGTTGTGTCCTTTATGTTGGGGTTTCGTCAAATTTGTTTCTTTTAACATGCAATTTGGGCTGTCCTTTATATATATACCCCCCCATTCTCATTCTGGGCCCTCAAACATGGGCTAGTCCCAAACCACAACCATATATTTAATCAGGCACAAGCAGAGACAGCCAGACCAAAACATCCTTCACTTTCTCTCTGAGATGCTGTCATAAAATTGCAACTGTCTGGGTGAGCTTAGAATATTTGAAGCTGTCCCACACCAAACTTTCTTCAAAAATGAAAGCATAAGTGGTGGAGATTTTTAAATGTTTTACGAAACAAATGCATATTATTATAAAATCAATAAATTTAGCTATATATGTATGTATATTTGTAAACATAATACAATATTGGTATAAACAGTGACCTCAGTTTTGGGTGAGACTGCCTGTTATAAAAGATGAGAATGTGTGTTTTGTTTTTGAAATTTCACACTTAAACTATTAATAGTTAAACTATTAATTTTTTTATTTGTGTCTCTAAGGCTGTAATACAGGATGCTGCCCCAACAAACAGTAACTTTTCTAACAATGGAATTTGCTGTTTATGGGCCATTGTGAACTAACCTAATAAATACTATGAAATCTCAAACCCACCGTACTGAAAATACATTTAATCTGATGTCTAAATGTCCAATCAAATACGATTTAAAAATCTGCCCCAAAGCTCCCTCAAAATTACCATTTGGTAGGATTTGTACTTAGTCATGCCCGACTGCATCGCCGCTCTCTTGCGTTCTAACTCAATCCAGAGAGGACAAACTGCACAGACCCATCTTACATCGCACTGTTTGTATTTTCAGAGCAAACCCTATCCAACTGTTTGTGTCTGTGGTTCACACCGAACCATTTATCAGAGCTAAAGAGCTGTGAGAGGGGCACTGTGCACAGACACAACTGCGAGGATGGATTGGGAACTGTGGCCAAACAGAAGACATTAATCAGATACCCGGATTCCCTGCTGGGGGAAGGAGAAGGCTGGTGAAAGGATCCTTCAGCAGAGCACATGAGCACGGCCTCGTACCACACAGACAGCTCCCTGTGGACTGCACTGAACATGCTGAGTGAGGTATGAAGTAGAGCTCAGTTACTGTACGAGCTTCGGCGGGGTTTAATATCGCAAAGCAAATAAAGTGAAGAGAGGGAGGAGGCTATAAAAGAGAAAGGCTGAATGAGAGGAGGACAGAAAAAGAGGAGTCGTCGTCAGCATTGTTACTCTTTGGATTTTATTTATATTACATACATTTAATATTATATATAAATCTTCACTAGGATAATTTCAGGATGTAATTAACAATAAAATGACTTATTTTAAATATAATGGCAAGTTTGAAACAAAATTTCTAAATAAAACTTTTGTAAGAGACGACACGGATGTGTAATGTTTACATTTAATCTTCAACAGAATGAAGATACTGCACTCTCACCATCAACACACATCTCAACTTACTGACAGAGAGCTGTAAAATTAAAACTGTTGTTGTTATTATTAACCTGAGGATTATTCAAACAATTTTTGACACTGTTTAAATTATGGGTGTGCCCTTTAATGGGTTACAGGATCTGACTCACTTTCTCACTAAGAACAGCATGGAAATCATTTCCGAACTCATGTTTACAGTGACACATTGGAGAAAGAATGGAAACATGCACTCAAGGAAGCAAATTCAGACAAAATTGCTGTTCATAATGTCATTACCAGGGTTTTGAGAAATCCAGGTGTATGTACAGTACAGCACAGACTACGGAAATCCTGCTTGGCTTAAATAAATATGTGTGCATTAAGACACATAATTGACCAGGAACGATTTTGACTTCTGAGAACTTAGAAGCATGAAACTAATAGAAACGTGATCAGATTAAATGCAAAACAACAAATACATACAAAACAGAAAACTGCCCCTAGGTGCACACAGAACCGAAAAGATCTGATACAGTAAACACCAACACTAATGCATCCACAAACTTACACAACATCCGGTTACGGAACACAAGGACTGATCCGTCATTAGGGCCCTAGAGATGTTACGGTAAACACTCACAGATGAGAGGAAGACCTTACGGCCCCCTCTCCCTCTTCAGTGATCATTGCGTGTGTGTGTGTGTGTGTGTGGAAACCTGATAGTCCTCCTGTAATCAGTCTTGTTAGTGTCCGTGAGGGGTATTCCTTCTGTAACCTGCCCATGGTCAAAAACATGCCAGTGACGGAAATAGACAACTTACTCCAAACCCAAAACAGATGGCTTTAATGGGTAATTGTGTATCCAATTTGTGCCTGTATTTATTAAAAGTTTCAGTGTGCAAATCCGGCCTGTGAGCAAAGCTCTGGCCATTGTATGAGTTTTAAATATATTCAGAGGGAATGTCCTAACAGGACAACAATGTGTTTTAAAATTGAACAGTGATATCGGCAAAATCTCGTCACTAAACAAGACTGCACAAATAACAACTGATTTCAAACAGAATTTCCAAACACTCACGCTCTCTGCCATTGGTCAACAAAGAATTAGTCCTTCCCCAAACTTGTTAGTTGGACCAACAATGCTGTATCTAACCTGTCAGAATGAATAAACAAAAAGAGCAATGATTAGATAGCCCAGCAGTGTTTACACAAATGACTTGAGTCTTGACAAGGGTAAGATAAGAGAAAGTTCATCATTTAAAACATTCACTTTATTGTCAATACACTGTTTTATTATTGTAGTTCAGGGATGCATTATTTATTTAAATGTATTATAAACAATTTAGGCCTTGTGCATGATTACCAATCACAAATCACATATATATAATTTATACACTAAAATAAAAATTTGCTGCTTGGACCAACTTACATCCATGTGAGAGATGTACATGTTTTTATATTAAATCTTGCATTCTCTTTGATATCTGATAACAGGCCAAGTTTAAATGAACGTGAATATAAAGTTTTCCGATCCTTCGGGGCACTATTCTCCTTGTTGTGGTTCTGTTCTGATATAAAGATCAAGAGAGCAGAACAAGAGAGAGATGTGTAGAGAGAATGTGTAATTAAAGTGAATCCTCTCTTCTCTGAGCAGCTTCAATATAGTCACAGTTCTGTAAAATAACAACTTGCTGGTATACCACCAAGTGGAGTGTTAAAATTTTTAGAGAATTATGAAAAGCAATTGCTCACTAATGAATATGAGTAAGGAATAGCTATAGTTTACACAGACAGAAACTATTAAGGCTGAAATAATGATGCAAGTTCCAGACATGACGACACCAAAGCCAAACATGTCACAGGCTTTATTTGCTCAACAGATTTATTCTCATGTTTCTAAGATCACAGCTTTAAAAAAAAAATTGAATTGTAGAAAAAAGAATTGTCCTTTTCAGTTCATGAGCTAAAACTAGATTTGAACTGTAACTTTTGTTTTATTACAAAACATTTCACTTTTGGCTGGTATTTTATTATGTTCCTATTTCCTCACCTGTCTTGTTTCCTTGTTTTGGTGTTGATCTTGTATTATTATAAATATTTTCAATGTTCAGTCTTTGTGTTTGTCTGTTGTTTCTTTTGCTTCTCGTCAGTATGATTACACTGTTTATATCATCCTGTGCATCCTTGTGTGACAGGCAGGCCACGTATCAAATTTGTAAAGAAAAAAATAGCTTTGAATAAAAAACCCACAAATCACAGTCATACATTTCATGCAACAAAACATAAATAATTGCATCATCAATTCTGACTTAATATATTTAAATTGCTTACAAATAAAGAACTGGGATATTATTTTAAATGGAATGAAATGTAAATACTGCCACAGCTAAACTTTTGCATTATGAACAAAGCATCAATTACACAGTGATTTTATCCATGCATAAGTTCATACTTATGATATCATGTTTCTTCATGTATTACCAATGAACATTCAATATAGAAACCAAGGGCTAATTTAAACAGAGATATGTCAACATGCAAGTCTTACATACTTACTGTATTAATATGCATTAAGTGCAGTAGGCCTAACCAACACTCATGATAAATGCTGTCTGTGAGGAGTTCCATACACAGTGTTAGTCTGTGGGAAAAAAATATATGTTCATATATGCCTGAAAGTTTCTTTCTGTGTATTTCTGGGTTGGTCCCGGTGACTGGATTTCATGCTTTGTAGACAGGAGGGAACTATTCTGTCAGTTTGTACTTAAATGATATATCACAGGTTTATGATGTCAGAGGAACTGCCATCATGCTGCCAGAGGATCATGGGAAAATATCCACATTGGAAAACCAATTTATTGTTGTGAACAAAAATATTCCGCAGACATCCTGATATTAAGTTATGTAGTTCGAAATACTTTCATGTATTAAATGTACAGTATCACCTTTTCTTCTAAAAATTGAGGCCATTTCACCAGTTTGTGTGAAGCACGGGTACTATAAGACTGTTACAAAATCAATCTATCCTTAAGGGCTAACTTTGAAGATGAAAGACACTTGGGCTGTCTCTTAACTTAACCATTGGCTTGGTTTGCTGTAAAGGATTTGGCAACAGTACTGAGGCCTGTGGTTTTTGGCATAAAGGACATGCCTGCATGTCTTTAGGGACGCGACAAAAGGATTCGGTTATGTAAAGGTGGGCCAAGCCCTTGCTAAGCAGACCATATGCTGCCCCTCTCATGCCCAGCGATGGGTCAATGTGTGCCAAAACTCACAAGCTGTACCAATTACGCCACCCACCTCATCTTTGATACAGTGCCCATCAAAATGTTCATCTTTCTCCTCTTTTCCTCACTTTCTGTCTCACTCTCTTTCTCCTTGAAAATACATCTAAGACCCAAACCACAGTTACAGCTTGTTCTCCTTTACCCATAAATCCATTATCTCAACATTCACTAGAGAACTCTACTTTAGGTTTTCTAGACACAACTGCACTGTTTGCCCAATACAAATATAAGGAAAAGATGTCAGTTCAGTCTTATATGGTTAAGAGTTTCCTCTCCAATGCATTTCACTCAGTGAAGGGGGTCGTAACGCAACATGCCTCGTGATAAATCCATTTTTAAGTGGTGCAACTTTTGGAAAGTTTCATTCTGAGAAACTTTTATTACATTTTAAAATGTAAGTAGTGGTGAGTGGCCCGATTTGTCAGTCTACCAGTTACAATCGCAATACAATTGCATATCTAAGGTTTCTAAAACGTTAATGTAAAAATCTCACCTGAGCATATGAAACTTTTTCCACGTGGCTGTTTTCACTTGACACATGCAGCGGAGAAGCAACACAGACAGAAGCTGTTTCTAATTTCCGTCCCCCGCTGGGAAGCAACATCCTTTCGTGCAGATAAAGGCCGTATGATTTCCATGATGCAGATGATTTCCGGAACAGTCGTGAACATGGAATTTATAATACAAGTATAACGCGGATGTCACGCGCAATTGACTGTTTAAATAGAAAGTATATATAACAAGGGTCTGCTGATTTAAAGCCCGCTTGTTTCTGCATGTGAGAAGCGCCGCTTTATCTACTACATACAGCCGTGATGCTTTTCAGCCTCTTTATAAACGCATAACCGTCTCTCATAAACTTCAACATCCTAGTTTCATTCCGAAAAACATGGTCAAACACCCTGAAAATTGTTTTGACAACCCTTCATAATAAAAGTTTTATTTAATTTTACCTTGTCTAAATAAATATGTTTACTGTTGAATAAAATGTACTTCAAAGTTATACTAATAAAAACAGCAATATCATTCCCTATAATAGTAGAATGTATAACAAACAATGAAGTTATTTGTTAAAATTGTATAATGATAATTATGTTTGTCCTTGTTTTAACTTTGGTTGTGCAGCATTTGTTTGATTTGTTTTCATCAAATATTTGTAATAAATCATAAAAACACAGAATGGTGATGTATAGCTTTATTTTTTATGTTTTTAGAGACTTCTACTTCTTTTGAAATTGTTTCAAATTTGTTTACAAAAACATAATTTGTTACTGCCATTGTTTCTGATATTAATATACCTTAAAAATTGATGTTGGGGCAATTGTCATACCATGTCATCTCATACTGTTGCATATCTAGGCCTCACTGTTGACTGTGGTTACCAGGGCAATGTTGTGCAGTTGCTAAGATCTTTCTAGTGGAACTGAGTCACGAAATATAGTTTTTCTGGTGCACCCCCTCCCCAAGACCCCCAAATTGACCTCCGACTCTCAGAGCTCAACTTTTCCACTTGGCTCTCATAGCTGTTTGCATTTCAGCAGGCCGCAATACAGAAGATAAATGTATTTGCCTACATCCAGAGATGTTGATGGGGAGTGAGAAGATCCAAGGACAACAGCAGCAATGACAAGAGGCACTTCAAAAAGAGTTAATGAGTAACTGCAGGTCAGACTTGGAGAAACATGGGGAGATGACTGTGAGAGCGAAAAGAGACAATAATGTTTGATCGTGAAGGGAGGCCCGACCCCCAAGTCTGACTCCTGCCAGCTTTGCGTCACGCTCAAATCCTTCCCCCTCTTCACATGCTTTCATTAAAGCATGAGAGCTCATTAATCAAAGCTCTCCTAAAGGAGAGAGGCTGAACACCAGGTTGTGAGTAGCCTTCTGATGCTTTGGTGCCTCCATCTACGTGTTAAACCAACATACTCACAAATTGTCTGGTTACGTATTAATGTGTTTGCAGAATGCAAATTTTTCACACTGTGAACTGTCAGAACAGATTTATGTCAAGTTTCCAACTGGTGGAAGCAGAAGCTGATCATTTGAACTGTGGATTCATTGATATTTTGCCTCCATGTTTATAATCGCTCTTCACCTATTGCTTTGACAGCACATGCTTGAAGGGTCACTAAAGTGATACTGAAAGATAATTGGTTGGATATGTGATCATGTATTTGACTTTAATTGGTGCAAAAGGCGGCAAATTAGTTTTTCACTTTTGTCCTTTTTTAGCCCTATTTTGGACAGAAACAAATGATGCTATTTGAGCATCTATTTTAATTGGTCAATTTATTATCAGCTAAAATATTAAAATAATAATGAGCTATTACCACCTGTGTTCATCCTTGATGTATGTGCAATGATTAAAAATCTTTACTACATTAAAGAATGAATTTTTAATTTACATTATGTGTGTATATTAACTGCATCTGAGTTGGTAAATAGACTTAAACAAGGAACATTAATTGTTAAGTTCATCCTAAATTTTTGTTGAGTATTCTGCAACTTTTATGTACTTCCTTTTTTTTCTAAAAGATGTTTATTTTTCTTTGTTGCTGCTGCCATTGTATGGATGAGTTCAGCTCTTTGGCAAACACGATTCCATAACATCATATTACACACAATATTTCTCGAAAGATACAACCGTCTGTCATAACGCCGGAGAAAACAATCTTTATTTCCTGGCACTGTCAACTTTCCATCAGTTCTTCTTGTTCAGATTAATGTTTATCTTCATCATCGAAGACTTCATATAAATTAATAAATAGAATCTGCGAGGAGAACAGACTGTGAGAGCAGCCATGAGCTTCAACAGCTGAGCTCCAAAACTCTTCCAACCAATCCACAGATTCATCAGACACCTCGATCAATCTCACACACTGAACAACAGAGGGAACATTTCTCATACCACAGCCTTTGGCATGTAGAAGTCTGCTGTTGCCAGAGTGAAAAAACATGACATAGATGTTTGTCATGTTGAAGGATTGGTTATGTCACCAAGATGTGTATTTAAAAGTTTAAATATACAGAAGAAATTTTGATGAATTTGGCCTTGGCAGAAAGAAAACGTCTTATCGTGAATATTCCTTTTAGATAGACCAAGTGTAATTTTGTCTTTATGTAGTCACATATAAAACACAGTTTCCTCTGACAGCAATGAGATTAGAAACAGAGCAAAATGAAGACTTTTGTTATGTTTTAAATTTTTCTTGTAAAGCATAATTGCATTGATTTAGATAGTATAATTTAGGGTTATTAAAACAACACATTTACACCTGAAATCAGACTGAATTACTTTGGATTGGCTAAGATTTGTGTGACACAAATCTTTCATACATTACAATGCATTATTATTCTGAACTAAAGAATGGGCAACGTCTTCTAGCATCAGTGCAAGATGACAAACAGCTGAGAAATTCTTGTTCTGTCAGCTAACTCTATCAAAGCTACCAGCCATCCATCATTTTTCAGTCCTGCAGTTTGCGTAGATGTAGTCTTGAGAATTATAGATTAAAATTGATTTTCATAGCAAAACCGAGATACAACCTAGACATCACACACACTATTAAAATCTCAAAGATGTCCTTATATTGTAAGCTAAACATAAACAGATAGTGATTAATGTATTTTGGATTCATACAGTACAAAATGGGAGGTGACTGGAAGACTTAAAACATAAGAGGTGGAGTCAAAGGGGCCAATCAAAAGCTGTCAGAGTTTTACCACATCAGTCACTTCCACCCCAGCCTTAATATTCCCCCACAAACATATGTTTCACAGCCTATTTCCTCAGTTTTCTATAACTCAAACCCAACGATCACTTTGATACTAAACAAGGGTGGTGACTCATTGGAATCATTGATCTATCTTGACATGGATCAGAATGTTGTAAACATCTTGCTATAAGGGTTTTATTTTCTTAATGACGATATGTGCATGTACAAGTCACTCGTTGGAGCCCAGAAGAACAACTTAAGAGCCGCATGCTCTCAAAAACCAACCAACCACATCACTAGGGGTAAATAAACAGTCAAATACATAACTCACTCCTTTCCATAGTTTTTTGGCATCTCTCCTACACCCCAACTCCTTCTTTCCATAGTTTGGGGGTGAACTTTGGGGGGGGGGCTTAAATTAAGTCTCCTCCTGGAACCCTTGTGAACAGTAAGCCAAACGTGTTTACTGTTTTATATCCCTTTAACCAATTATATGTGTAAACTTTAAAAAGTCAGATATGCACATCTGTCTTATTTTGCAGTTTAATGTTGTCTTGCATTTCATGCCAAACTAAAAACAAGGTTTCAAACAGACTCATAATAACACAGAAATTTACTGGCACACCATGCTTCCAATTTTTAATTTTCTTCTGCGACTTAAATTCAGGAGGAAAATCTTCATTTATTTATTGCCCTCAGAATGTAACAGTGTGCTGTTTAACGTCAAACCCGAATTATGATGGGGCAGATATAACCGCTGAGAGGAGCGCGGCACATGCCAGCCTTACATTTCATGAGGCACAGGAAAGAGATTCACATTCCGCTTTTGGAATTGACTGGAGATTCTGTTTCCATCCTTTGTGTTCTCTCACCATTAAACTTAAAGATGGAAATAAATTCCAGAAGTGTTTGGAGGATGGAACATGAACACTAAAACAAGAGGAATGATCACTGACTGGTTTAATGACTTTCGTGTGTTGATGCAGAAATAAAGTCTATGTCCATGAAATGGGTCATTGTGGGTTATTCTAGCGCCTTCATTCTGGTGATAATCCAAACGGTTATCATTTTGCTTTAATAATGTATGACCTGTAGCCATCATGCGTCCATGCACAGACCCAAACACACCGTCACACCATCCAGATGATCACAGAAGTATCTGTAGACACCCTGAGTTAGTCCATTTTAATGTCTTTTATAACGATTGCGCATTGGCTTTACATGAACTCCACAAAGACCAAAAGATCTGTTATTTTCTTATCATTATGTCACAGTGGTGGGCAATTTAATGAAATATTCAGAATACATCTGGCCCTCAAAGACACTACTTAGACACTAAATAATTGCATAGACAAGATTGTGATCTTTACACAGAGCATAACAGAATGTTATTAGAGGATTATTTAAAAGTTAAGGTACGAGAGGTTGTGCTTTATTGTAATGGCTAAAGGGCACTGCTGGACATGATACAAAGTTTAAAAAAAGAACAATATGTAAGAAAAATATGTTTGAGTAAATGTGTAAATAAAAATACTTATATAAAAACATTTTTAAACAACACCCTTACAGAGGCCATAACCATAAGCTTTAGAAATAATCAGCAACAGAGTAAAACTATCTATTTTGACATCTTACATTGTCACATTAACAAGAAAACAGAACCAACCAGATGTCTCAGCTGAATACCATTGGTATTATGTATAGCGTAATGCCCATGCCTGCTAAGCTCTGTGACTACTTCAAAACAGACCTCTTCATGTTTACTGTACTCAGATCAGTTAAATCCATCCTGCATACCCTTGCTGAAACACACTTAAATGAAGCTTATACTAGAAGAACGACACCATCCGCTTCTTCCCTTGATTCTCTCCCAATTTTCCTACATTAGAGAGCAACAGAAGAAAATAACATTATGGAATGGCTTTGAAGATTAGGATGCTGTCTTTGAGAGCATCCATCTTTGGCTTTGCTCTACAAGCCCTTCCTAAATGCACGTGCATGCACACATACGGCCCAGTTGAGTGCAGCCCACACCAAAGAGAACCGTCTGTTGTAATGATGTGCTTTGCTCTGCTCTGCAAATTAGCTGAGCTGGTTTAAAATATGAAGTCTGTGAACCATCAGTTCTACAAATGGCCATGAGTGTTGATTCCTGATAATCTGTCTCCATTAAAGTCTCTGTGAACATGCTTTGAAGTTCTAAGTTCTAGGAAAGAACATATGCCCATGCGATTGCATCGTCTTCACATCTATGGTAACATCAAACATAGTTATTGTAACAGGAAATGTAGTTAGGTCCTAATTCATTATATTGACAATGAAGCAAGACTTTGATTGAAGAAAACTCTAAATGCATCTGTGTCTGTTTCTTAGTCATATCAAAACAAAAAATTGTCATGTTCATTTCATGTTTTTCAGAACAGATAGAAAGCATTAAAACACGTTCCCAGCAACTGCCATATTTAGTTTTACTGGCTCTTTAAGAAGTTTTGGGTGAAATCTGAAAGGTTGTAGGTCCAAACCCTGCTGCACAACATTTATCAACCATCACACTGAGACACTGAACCTTAAATTGATCCATTGGGGCCAAACATGTAAGGTGTAAATTTCAGCTAAATGGCAAATTAATAACAATTTCTTTGAAATGTAATATCATTTTTGGCTTGGCATTTAAACCTTTTTCCTGTTCAAAAACTTCCTCATGATACTGTCAATCAAGTGATATACATCAATTTAATTCTCATTTTCTCAGAAGATTAAATTTATAACATAAATAGCAGAGAGACGCCTAGGTCAACATACAACAGCTGCCTAAAAATCAAAAACAATACAGACTTTCTAACTGCCTGAAATCCTGTTTTTCTTAATATGAACTGATAGGAAACAGACAACTGTCCAGCAGGTGTGGGACATATCAGTGAGGATCGCACACTGATGCATCCCACAGGAGAAACCGGTATGACTGGAATTTACCCTTAATATAGGGAGTATAAAGTTCTGAACTGAAGAAGTGAGCAGGAGTGTCTAGTCACATGTAGCTAAGGGAGCCAGTATAACTCATAAGAGACACATGCCCTTGACAAAATCTGGTCATCCATCCTTTTTCCGATACATCATTCCATTTATGATTCCTCCCTCTCACAAACAGGCATTCAGAAAGGCAGCCTAATGTCAAAGACAGACAGTGAGATAGACTGCAGATATGTCCACAGCCTGTCTCATTGGTCGCTGATCAGGGACAGATGATTCTGATAGCAGGATGTATTGGCTTAAAGGAGAGCACTGAAATACTTTGCCATTTGTTGTGAGTTTTTACAACCCTTGAGTTGTAGTGAGTGAACAGTTACGATATTGGATTTGCATGAATAAAAACCAGTGGATTTTTAACATGGAACATAAAAATGTTGTGCATGATGACAGGAGCAACTGCTGTGGAACAGTCTTTGAAAAATAACAGTATAAGTTTCCCAACATGCAGATTCTTTCATTTTCAGATAGATTTTAAAGAAAAAGTTCACTCAAAAGTGCAAATTATTCACTCACTCTGTATGGCTTTCTTTCTTTTGTAAAAGAATGTGTGAAAAAAAATCTTCATTTTTTCATTTAATGAAAGTGAATAGAGAACTGAGGACATCAAGTTCCAAAATGACAAAAAGCACCAATGTAATATCATAAAAGTTGCCTTCTAAAGTCACACTTTGTTTTTTTGATGAATAGACTGAAATTTTATAAATGACCAGAGGGTAAGCAGACGACAGAATTTTAATTATTTTCAAATGAACTATTCCTTTAATCAGCCTTGAGAAAAAAACATGAAGATAAGAAAAGGATAGAAGCTGTGCATATGTGCGGAAGATGCTAAACCTGGTAGGAAGAATATGGAAATTGTCCTTGCATTTTTTTAAACTGATAGGTAGAAACTCACATTGCCTGAGGAAAACGAGCTAAAGGTTGGGAGCCAGAGGCAAAACTTTCCACTAGATGCATCTTCTGCATACATGAGTGTTTTTAAACCAGGCGTCTCATTTTCTATCGCTGTTCTGAGCCCTGTTATAACCCACATTGCCCTTACAGCAAAAACACAAACAATCTCAAGCCCTTAAAGAGCTCCAGGGGGAAAAGCCAAAAGTCATTACGTCTATAATCTATATCTTTTTGAAGCGTAGCGCTCTCACAAATCTGAAGAAAAACTACATGGCAAGCAACGTCTCAGAGCTTTGAAACCCAAACAGGGGAGAGATAAATATGCAGCGAACGGGTGAGGACAGAAGGAGAAAAGACTGCCGACTGAGATTACATCATTCCATCGAGATGTAGAGATTAAATTGTGGTTTGGATCTGAAGTCTTAGGACCACAGTGTTAGACTGCTGTGACCAGGGGATATTTTCTGTAACTTGCGCCTGCTTTCTAGAACAAAACCTTCTCTTTTAAATGGAATAAGAGCTTTTGCTATTAAAGATGAGTCTGAGAATGTCTAACTTAAGGGTTTGTGATGTTTTTGTCACAGTTTTCCACATCCACTGTGTGTGTGGCAGAATTTGAAAGAGAAAAACAGATACATTGTCTTGATTCATTGCTTTCAGTGCAGATAAACATTGGATGGTGAATAGCTCAAATTAACTT
>JBAJNP010007619.1:0-22120 GCA_036877545.1 Yasuhikotakia modesta | reverse complement strand
ACACACACACACTCACTCACACACTCACACACACACACTCACACACACACACTCACACACACACACTCACACACACACACTCACACACACTCACTCACTCACACACTCACACACACTCACACACACACACCTACCTAATGTTATCTGAAGACACAGATCACAGCACTTGTGTTCACATTAAACCTGCCCCTCATTTCTCAACAATCACATCAGACAGTTAGTGAAGGAAGAATGTGCCCTAAAAACCGGAGCCTAGCGCTAAATATTAGATTCAAGACCTGCACACAGCTTTAACTTCAGGCAACACAATGCCTCACACAAACACAAACTAAATAAATGTTTAAATGCATAAATGTGTGACAACATACCAGGCAAGAGTAGCACCACGTTAACTGTTCGGTAAGAGAGAACTTGTCTTCAGCAGCTCGTGTAACTAAACCGAGGAGATGAGCGTTATCATTAAATCTCTACACAAACACAAGCGACGGAGACTGAAGGGATCTTACCATCTCTGAGCAGGACCTGCTGCTGATAGCGCTCATACTTACAAAGAAACATCTGCCAAACTATCCCAAAACTTCTCAAGCGCAAAACTTCCGCTTCCGGAAACAGAGCAACGAGACAACCTGCTGGAGGAGCGGGAGCGGTACACTGGAGCTGCGCCTCCCCACGTCACGCACCTCCTGTAACGAGTCCTGAGTTACAGCTCACACAGTTCATCACACCAGGTGCAAAGGATTACATTCTCTACATTCACATTATTTAAAGTACATAAATGCATCCAAGAAAACAATCTTACTGAACGCTTCATGTTGTGAAATTTTCATTTCAAATGATAATCCACCAAACTATCTCTGGAACACAGACCACACCAGTCAACAGGGTGTCTGTGTCTCAACATGAAGCTGTAGAGCTTTTCACAGACATGTATGTGAGGAGAAACAGCAGTTAGGACGACCTTCCATCAATAACAAGATCTTAAACGGACCCATGGAAACATCTGTTATCTAATGAGAGGGCATGAAGTGTTCCCGAATAATTCACAGAGAAAAAGTTGCTTGTTTGTTTCAGTAAAAATTCAATAATTGCTCATTCAGTTTGATTGGCAACATTTCCCAGAGGAATCTTAATGGTAACAAATCACAGCTGTGCTGCCTGTGCTGTGATCAAAGTATATAATGTTATTGAGTGTGGATTTCCCATGTTGGCTTAAAATGTGATATACTACAGAAGTCTGATGTCCCACATTACAGCAATCCACCTTATACAAGTTAAATGTTTTATATAAGTTAATGTTTGCTCTTACAATATACACATGCTATTTATTACGCAGACTTTACAAGCGTGTTGTTAGCAGTATCACTTCTGTCAACATTACAAGACAAAACACAACTCACAGAAAAACAAAATGAAACTGCAGGACTGGATGTTTCTATTCTGCCATGATTGGGACGTGATTTTACATTTAACCTGTAGGTGGCGCCGGTGTCCAGACGAGCCACAGCGCGGTCTGTAAACTGTCTGTAAAACGTCTGCGTATTACATGCAGATTTACAAAACGAGCTAAAGCAAAGGTTTACTTGTAATTGTATTTATTTATTCTCAGAGTAATCCGGAGTCATTTGTAAGACAAATTAGAAACTGAAAAGAAATACTTGTGCACTAAAATTATTCCGTAAATGCTTGTTAAATAATGTATAATACACAAAGTCTAATGCGTACGTGTAATACGTATAGTGTCACTTCTTGAATAGATATTATTGTGTTAAAAGATCTGTGTTTTAGTAAACAGCACTCAAAGGAATATTAAGTCATTGTTTATTCATAATAATTTCATAGTCACTCTCAATTACAATATTAATAAACCGGTTGCATGTTATAATGCTAAACAGATGATTAGTTCGAAAGGTAGTTTCGACTAAAACTAAACTCTTATTTAATGTACATAAATAATTATTCTGAAATGTACTGTTGATTTCTTTACTAAATGAAAGCATCGGTTTAAATCAGTTTACCTGCAACACAAACGACGTCTTTAGCTGGCATCACACAACACACAGACCAGCCCCGATGGGTCACCAGCTCAAACACCACATTAATTCCACAAACTCATTAATAAAATCTGCATTTTTACAGCAACAGGACTCGACGCAACGAGAGAGACATTTAAGCGAAGAGATGCACAACCCCAGAGAATGTAAGAGGTCACATTATTAATCAATATTATTTGTATGACCTCATACTGTGTGTGTGTGTGTGTGTGTGTGTGTGTGTGTGTGTGTGTGTTTTGTCCTATTTTAAATGTATACGCAGTGAGTAAACGATAACTCTTTAATATTAAAGTAACGCATACAAATGATGTAACTTAAACTCTAAAATATGGAAAACAAAACTGACACAACTTCACGACTATGTCTCTCTCTCTCTCTCTGTGTGTGTGTGTGTGTGTGTGTGTGTGTGTGTGTTTCTAAGTTGCTGTTAGTGATGCTGCGGCTCACGTCCTTTGGTTTACATGGCAACGCAGACAGACAGACAGCAAACAGACAGACAGACAGCAAACAGACAGACAGACAGACAGCAAACAGACAGACAGACAGCAAACAGACAGACAGACAGACAGCAAACAGACAGACAGACAGCGGGGTGATGATGCTGAACTCAAACTTCTCTCGTACATTCAAGCAGAAAAATATATTTTAAAATATTTTAAACTGTAAATTCTTAAACAAACTTTTAAAGTGTAAGACTATCATTTTGGGGCAAACCTAAAATATAACGAGTTTTACTGACGATCTGATGATTTAAAACAATCCAGGGTTTTATTTGAAAGCTTTACATTTAAACACGAGTATATAATACACGTTTTATAATATAAAAGGTGAGTTATTTAAAGCTTTTACGTCTTTATCAGTTGGAGAAGGGTTGTGTTTGGGGGTTGAATGTTTGTCTATAATGTATTATGAGCAGACGCTCATTTCCTCGAGATTTTGCGTCTGTTAAAACTGATGTTTTGTCCACGACCCACGTGCATTTAAAGACTTTTTTCGATTCACATAAATGTACGCTTTCCTATAGATGTGATCACGTTGATTTATATTTGAGGGGTTGGAGGGGATGTTAAACGGAACAGAAGCGGATCTCGTATGAGGTTAGTGAGCCGTGAAACAGTCTCGTGCCGACCGGCGTTAACAAGCGCAAAATCCGCCTTTACAGCCAATATTACACGAAACAACACAGACAAACTTACAAGCGCTGCAGCACAAATCTTCAGTTTCTGAAAAACATTAATGTTCTGAACAAAATTCAAATGCATTTATTATTTGTAAAGAATTATTATGGGTCCTAAAGCAGCACAATCTTATCATACTAATGCAACCCTAACAAGGAACGCGAATAATATTAAGAATATGATTGTTATTAATATCAATAATAATAATGAATTTTATCTCGCACATTTGATTATGCTGGACACTCCTGTAATAATAAAAGCTCTTCAGTGATTATGAGTAATTTATGGACACTGATGCAGAAATAACACACACAGCGACTGAAAGGGTTAATCCGTCCTGCGGGTCTCTGACTGGCGACAGATGGACACTTTCTTTGGGCCACAGAGGGACGGAATACGGAGCTCTGGCGGAACCGGTCACGTGACGCTCGGGGCCGTTTCCTGACGTGGACGGGCCATATGGCGAGTACCGGGGAAGGGGCGGGACCAGGTGTCAATCACGGACACGGGGTGGGTCTGTGGAGGAGCGTCTCCAGCATCAGCAGCGGCGTATATAAGCAGAGCATCCCACCCGCGCACACACGTCAGTCTCCAACCCGCAGCACACGAGGGCATGAGTCTGTCATAACTAACGCTCAGTCAATCACAGGTATGTCTCTGACTTTAGTCATGGTCACTGAAATGTTTTCATACTTCATGCGCAGAATTACGATTATTATTTCCCATAAGAAATAGCAGGGAAATAAATCATGCATGCACAATGATAGCATATTTTAAGCACCGTTTAAGCAAAGTTTGCTTTGAATGACACATAACTTGTTACCTAGTGCATTAAAATTAAATATACATAAGTTTCAAGTACGGACTTCAGACCTGTATGTATTGTCACATTGTGTGCAGTATTGAATAACAGACACATTTTGACTGGTGGGAGTTCTGTGTGTTTACAATTCTAACAATTGCTGTAGCGAAAAGATGCAAGACTAGTTAGTTTATCTAACCAAAATTGCATGTTTTAAAAATACACCAAATAATTTCACATCAGTTACTCTTAATGCAATTTTTATCATTTTGCTATTATATTTGACTATATTTAGATGACTCCATTGTCAGAAAAGAACTTTAATAATTCATCTTAATTTTAAAATAAACAACTAATAAAATATTAGCAATTATTATCTGATTAAAAAACTGACGGTATTAAAGTCTAATAACGGCGATTAAATTAAGCCGCAGTTATTGACCTAACAGGTGATGTGTTGTTGCATTTTTGGGGAAAAATGGGTCATGACTCTCTTATGTGAGACAATAAGAAAAAACTGGCAATGAAGGAATAGATGTGGAAATTACGTTTTTGCTGGTTCACTGATAAACTTCATGTATGATTTTGTAGAGTTCCAGCATGACGAAATCGTACAACGAAGAAAGCATGATGCTCGAGTCTCAAAGTACCGCAAACTGGACGGACAAGTGCCACAGCAACTCCCACGACGAGCGAGACGTGGAGAAGATGAACGAGCCCATGGGCAAAGATATTGAGGACGACGAGCTGGGACTCAACAGACTCGAAGATGAAGATGACGAGGAAGAGGAGGAGGAGGAAGACGGCGATGACACGAAGCCGAAAAGACGAGGACCCAAGAAGAAGAAGATGACCAAAGCACGGATGCAGAGGTTTAAGATGAGGCGCATGAAGGCAAACGCCCGGGAGAGGAACCGCATGCACGGGCTGAACGACGCGCTGGAGAGCCTGCGTAAAGTTGTGCCGTGTTACTCCAAGACGCAGAAGCTCTCCAAGATCGAAACGCTTCGACTGGCTAAGAATTACATTTGGGCTCTTTCTGAAATCCTGAGGTCGGGCAAAAGTCCGGATCTGATGTCTTTCGTGCAGGCCTTGTGCAAGGGTTTGTCTCAACCGACGACCAATTTGGTTGCTGGATGCCTCCAACTGAACCCCAGAACTTTCCTGCCCGAGCAGAGTCAGGAGATGCCTCCTCATATGCAAACAGCAAGTGCTTCCTTTGCCGCTCTTCCCTACTCGTACCAAACGCCTGGTCTTCCCAGCCCCCCTTACGGTACAATGGACAGCTCTCACATCTTTCACGTCAAGCCCCACGCGTACGGGAGCGCGCTGGAGCCGTTCTTCGAAACCGCGCTCACGGACTGCACTAGCCCCTCGTTCGATGGACCGCTCAGCCCACCTTTAAGCGTCAACGGGAACTTTTCCTTCAAACACGAGCCGTCCTCGGACTTCGAGAAGAGCTACGCGTTCAGCATGCACTATCAGGCGGGTCTGGCCGGAGCGCAGGGACACGGGTCTCTTTACGCGGGCACGCAGCGCTGCGACGCACCGATGGAGAACATTGTGTCGTATGAAGGCCACTCTCACCACGAGCGCGTCATGAACGCTCAGCTGAACGCGATTTTTCACGATTCGTGATTCTAATGAAACTTTTTGAGACTTTGTCATTACTGCTCGTCCTGGTTTTCTGTTATGGCTGATGCAAAAAGAGCAACATTATATGCTTCATCTTATTACGTATTTATTGTTGGCACTGCCTTTAGGAGAAGAGAGGATTCACAGATTCTCGTTCACCACGTTGAATTGTATAGCGATGTTGACCAGAATGTGTTCATTATTCATGCGACAAAATCACAAGCAATAATTTGGAATCTATGCAATTTTTAATCGAATTCTGGGCCACTCATATAAATTAATAGAGATTGCTATATTTTTCAACCTATTACTACTTTATCTATCCCACGCTGAATTATTTTGTTGTGATTTTGTATAGAATTGTTAATTTTTATAAAGTCAAATCCCTGCACCATTCCATGCAACCCCGTGTTAATGTTTTATAAAACTGATTTATTTCTTCTTTATATTAACAGCACTCAGAAGTAATAACCAGCAGACAAGTGCTTAAAAGTGTAACGTTGCCTTAGCTAAGAATGACTGTAAAACCACGCGAGAGTTGCACAGTTTCACTGAACATCTGAAGTTGTTCTGCTCACAATCCGCGGTTCTTCATCATGTCAGTGACGGACAACATCAATGTTACTGTTATGAGTCTCAGTGTTGTAGATAAAAGCCAGACATCAACTTCTGAATTCACCGCAATAGCAGAACTCGAGACCTGTCGTTCAGATGAGAAACATCACGGACAGAATTAATCTGTTTAAGCCTTTCGGTTGTTTTCGACTGAAACGTTACTGTTTGCGAAGGAGCAACAAACAAAACAATAAATGGATCTATATAGATATATAACCAAAACAGTGGGAGTTTGGTTTTTGCTTTAAAATGATTATTTTGTTGAGACTGTTGTATTTGTGTTTATCAGCTCATGGTCGAGATTTAAAAAAATAAAACAAATTCTACCACCTTTTATTTACCATTATTGCGGTCATCTATTCCAAAGGCAGCACACTCCAGCCGTCAGCCACGTATTTATCAGAGGACGTGTGTTTCCTACACACACAAACATGTCATTTTCATCTGGTAACACACATAATGGTCGTTTAATGGTGACGCACAACGCGTATTATTCATATTAACTGGTTTTAACTACGGACTGATCTGCTCCAGCAGAAACCAGCGCAGAGAAGGTAAAACAATCAGGTGTATTTCAAGCAGGAAGTGAATATTTCCTGGAAACCCTGGAATTAAAGCTAAACAAAAAACTGCCGGAAGAGAAAAGATGAGATAACATCAACGGAGAAAACTGTAAATGATTTGTTCCCTGTTTGTCTGTCAATGAAACACAACTGCCTAGTGTGTTAAGTGTGATTATTCTTTCATTTAAGTTATTAACATACCACAGGTTGTTACAAAGTCTGATTATTCTGATGATGAAGATGCTAATAAAACAGTGAATAAAAGCAGGCTTCAGAAATATCCACACATATTTCAGACTAAAACATCAGTATGTAAATAAAACTTTGTTAAAGACAGAACACTCGAAGTAATGTGAATGCAGAAAGGTAAGGATTTATAATTAAATTACCATGTTAATAAATATTAATAATACATTGTAGTTTTGGCTTGTAACTGTTTGTTGCAGCTGCTGAATTAACACGCTGGGTCCCAGTTAAAGGATTTGACCAGTTTGAAACAGCAAGATTCAAACCAAGGCGTCTTATTTTGTTCTTTTTAATACGAATCATTCTGCATCTTCATACAACAAACCCCGGTGAAGCTCGGGAGCTGGGAAGCAGCATCCAGGAGCTGTCCTGGGTGCTATCCGTGGAAAGCGCTTCACACTAGTTCACGCAGAAATAAACGAAGAGTCCGGTCACTATAAACACATGCACGTCAACATAATCTAATTATAAACAAGAGAATATAAACAATGAAACGTGTTATATGAATGCTCGATATGATTCATATAAGGTTATTTGTTTAAATATTAAATGTATTCTGTAACTATTTCAACATTTGATTTTTGTTCCTTAAGACCGCGCAGAGCCGGTAAATGAACGGCGCGTAAAGCGATGGCTGGACTGAGCGCTTGTACGGAGACGCAGGCAGCGCTGCACGGGAGCAAACGGTGTCCCTGCGCACTGTGTACAATTTACATAAGTACTTGTTTTCCCTGGGATCGAACCCACAACCTTTGCGTTGCTAACGCACGACTGATTCTCACGTGGAGCCCTCACGGGTCGTGTGTGTGTACTAGCCGTTGAGTAAATGTCTAAAAGTGCACTGCATCTAAAACAACCACATTCATCATACTGTAAAAATAACTAATATCTGATCTACAGATCAAATCTACACAACAATACAGCGATCCAAAGAAGGGTGTTGTGTACACAACACAGAAAGTGTTGGTAATGGACCCCCACTGACTGTGGTGACCACCTAAAGCAGAGCATCTGTCAGTCTTATGGACAGTCAGCAAATGTCCAAGTAAATGATACTCAAATCTGCCATCTGCATCATTACACTGAGATCTGATTTGAAGGTTTGATTTCATTCAATAACTGTGAAACCCCGGCCCTCTGTTTTATCCCTCCGTGTTTCATTTAAAGAGTCTACCTTTAAACTCCAGTGTGGAAATGAAAGCTGTAAATAAAGTTTTAAATAGTTTGAGGCTGATGCATGTGATTATTTGTGCCAGAGGAATAAATCTCTGGCTGCACACTAACAAATAAATAACATAATCTGCGACATTATATCAGTTTATGATGAAAACAACACCGAAGTGCAGCTTTTATCTGACGTGACACTGAATAAAATGTGTTTTTTAGCAGATAAGCTCTGCTAATGCCACATCTGCAGTCTGCCGTTGATCAACTCTGAATGGTGGAAATAATAAGACGTTTGAAACACAGAGACACTGAAGCTCTCAGGATGTTCTGCATGTCTCTGGCTGGTGTACATCACCTCTGCCGAGAGCAAGAGAAACCTGCAGTCAGTCACTATGGCCTTTACCAAATGCTCTCATGAAAATGCCAGGAACTGACAGTGAGATGGTGATACGCTGGGAGTCTCTGTCTGACGCTCGTGCCCCTGATTTCTCAGCTGAGAGGGGACTGAAAACATCAACTGCCACACAAACACAAAATCATATTACATGAACGCAATGTGACATTTCAGTGCCTGTTTCTAGGACAACACCGTACTTCAGATTTCAGTGAAAATGAAAACCTCTGCCATGATCTGGGTGTTCATACCTCCAGTGAAAGCAGTTCTTAGGTCTCTCTGGTGGGTTCAGACTGTGTATGTTGCTTTCAGCTTTGATTCTGTAAATGTACACAAATAAAGCTCTTGAGTCACAGAGTACAAATTGAAGCTTTACTTTTTAAACAGGAAACAAAAGAACAACTTTAGTAAATGAACCGATTTACATATAAACAGTAAGTGTTTTATTTCTCACCTTATTTTTAAAATGCTCATCAATGCTCACAATGAATTGTACAGCTTACATAATTTTAACATCTTACTTCAGGATAACAGCACAGAAACGAAAAATCCAAAAGATCTGTTCTAAATTTTCCCCAAAACAACAACGAGATCACACAAAAGATATGGAAAGTTATGCTCACAACTCCTGCTTAGAAATCCACTAATCTCACATCTCTCCTTCACGTATGAGTTTTTTTATCTTTTCATCTCTATCTTTATCTTATTTTGCAGAAAAGACAAAATAGAACAAGATTAAACTGCTGTTTCTAAATGGATAATTAGAAATAGGAGATTAAACTTTGTATATCCAGTATGGATGCTTACATACATCTACAGGGGAATACTTCTGTACAAGTGTTTGGTTTCAGGTTATATTTGAACATAAGGACTTTAGTGCTTCTTATGCGTTTTATTGATCTACCACTTTAGCCATATATCTGTGTAACACGTTACAGAGCCAAACAATAAGCAGTTTTTTGGTTCACCATAAACAAGCTGCGGATCTACTAGATCTTTGAGAATGACCAGTTTTCCCAGAGCTCTGAGGGTTCTGGTTGCGGTCAGTGTGTAACATCTGCTCACTGGCTCAGCATCAGGTTTCTGAGGTTTCTTATTTGATGCCATTTCACAGTATCAAGGGAGAGTAGGGGACATTTTGTGTCCTCCGTCCTCGGTGTGGAACAATGCTGGGCAGAAATGAGACGGTGAAGTCACATCACTCAACCTCAGGCCATCACTCCCCTCACAGAGAATAACTGTATGCGCATAACAAATGTCATATAAAATATAAACATTTGAGAGTATAAACTCAATTCATCAAATTCTTTTCCAAAAATGTCTATATCCAAAATATTGTTTTGAAGTATAATGTCCACATGAACTGACAGGTTCATACAGATCCGACTGTATGTGAAACATCATTCATGAGTCTGGTTGAGCATCTGTGCTGATTTTAAAAGATAATCTGTGGAATGGATTTAAACACTGACACTACTAGCTGAAAGCATAATTAAATGACATATAATAATAATGTTTCAAATGAACGAATACCAAGGGGAGCAAAAAAAACAAACAATATACAGTAATATCAGGTGTCCTAATATTTGAATCCCTGTATTTGATGCGTTTAGCACCTTTAAAATTCTACAGTATCTTTCAAGCACATTGTTGTGTGCGGCAGTCAGCTGAAAACAGTCAAAGTTCAGAGGCGTGACTCTGTGTTGCAGCAGACTTATACAGTGTCACGGTCTAATTGCACACAGGGAACAAACAGACACATTCTCCTCTGTTTGCATGCTGGGGGCTTGAAAATAGCAATATAAAAATGTAAATATTGAGCTTTAGTGAGCGGGTCTGGGCACACAGGCCTCCACAGGCACAGGTGGAAAATATGCTCTGGCGTGGCATGCTGGGAACCACATGGCCCTGCACAACATGGGGCCGAGAGAGGCTTGCTGACCTGGCACAAGCGTTCCACAGTTGGACCCTTTTCAAAGCAGGGCATTAGTTTGATCTGAGCGCAACACACGTCAACAACAATAACTCAACAGAAAACAACAAACACCCTCTGCCGTAACACCACTGCCCTCAGATCTCTCCTCATGTGGGTACATATACAAGCTCACATTAACCCTAAATCGCTTCCGTAACATAAAAGATAAAGTCAAAGCTTAATGCTAAGTTAAAAATGTTAATCAAATATATCCACATCAGAAAACATCGCACATACTGAAATCAGCGTGTAATAAAGTCTAGCCGCTCAGAGCTCTCTCCTGCTGTAGAATTGATTCTTTACATTAGCGGCACGATGACATGACGACAGCCCCCCACCGCGCGTTCCTGGAGCGGTGCTGAGAGGAAGCTTCTATCCATCTGGAAGCAATAAAGTTTTCTAGAAGAGTGCACAGTTTCATTTCATCTCCCTGTGTCTTACTGTGCTTCAGATGAAAGCATGTTTCCATCTTGTCGGCTAAAATGAACCTCACAAGCAGCAGAATATGCTGGATATCCACCCTGTGAGATCCAGAGCGGGATTGAGAGTTAACTAATGACCAGTTTTCCCGAATTAAATGCTTTACATTAAGTGCTGGAAGCCGCTGTAATTGATTTTTGAACTCTAATTCTAACACTAAATAAATGTGTTCAGCATAAATTAAAAACTTTATGAGAAAAACAATTCTAATTTAAAATAAATTATCACACTTTTTCAAATGATACAATATTTTTAAACTGACACATAGTTTCATATTTAATATAAAAAATGTTACATATCTGTGAGGATCCAAAGCAGCGAGTGTACGTCACCGATAGAGACTCAGGGAATGACACATCTGTACGTGTTTTACAAACTGGTGTGTTTTGGTTTGACTCCTTGCAGTCCCCTCACACTGATGGCTCTAAGCATATGAACCTTCTTATTAGTAAACCGGCATCACCTGAGGCACAAGAACCACACAGAACTGCAGTCTTCTGCTGTTATTGTACGGCTCAATCCCAGACCACAGGAAAAAGTTGTGACGGCTTTTTAGAAGAGGAAATATACAGTTACATTTTCTAAATAAAGTCCAACTTTTATTCCTGTCACCAATTCTGGGAAATTTGGAACAATTAGCTATGAGCACCGACTTCAGTTACTCTTCTCTTTCTGCTCTTTCTGTTTTCTTTCTTATTTTGCACATTTTTAGTCGCATGCTTACATTTTATTTTAATTCTCACTTTAGAATTGCATCAGCAAAGTCACATCAAGAGATTAATTTGGCTGCCAATTTAATGTTGCTGTTAAAGTTGCATCATTATTCCCTTAAAAATAGATTAGTGACTCTGAAACTGTGAAAGTTGCTAAAACACAAAAGAGATACAAAAATGTCTGTGTAAGCAAAAATGTCCTCCCAAAAACAGAGCAGGAGCACAATATTAGCAAAAACAGAAGATTGTGTGGCCTGTTTTCTGAGCACATGAGCAGGAAACAACAGAAAACAATTAAATAATAATGATATCAACTCTGCTTTTATTAAATTTAATGTAGAATGTAGCGTAATGTGCGACTCCTGATGAACTCAGGTGCTCACAGGAGGAGAGACACTCATTTACAGAGACAGCTCAGAACTCACAGACAGAACTCAGGCTGTAACTGGAGGATAACTCTGGATAATCATTTACAGTGGGTGGGGGATTCAGAGAAACCCATTTTCGATCGTGTTCCTGTAATCAGAAAGAGAAAGAACACAAATCAACACAGAGAAACAATAAAGTCATTCAACCCACCCACTAAAGTCATACATACACGTAACCCACTCAGCATAAGTTCTTTTTGCTTTTGAAACATCCTGGTTTTGGACAATTAAAATGTATCTCAGTTTCATCCTGAGGGATATAAATTGTTGAAAAATACAGAAATAAATATACGAGAATTGAACAAATTGTTCTAATGTGAGAATGTGTGAAAACATTTTCCTGTTTCCGTCTGATTGCAGAACCTTCAGATGTAAACGTGAAAAAGAAACAAAAATAATTTTAGCGCTAACTGTTCCAGCTAACAGGGAACGTTTGTTTGAATGATGTTCTGAAAACCAAACAATAACATTGATGCAACATCAAAAAATGGACAGTCTGAACTTTTAAAATAATACTTTTACTGTTTTTAACTTAACAGAAACATTAGGGAAACATTCTTACAACTTGAAATTGTTATCTGGTTTATCTGGCAGCTTCAGTGTGTTTTATGGCTAACATTAGGCAAATGCTAACATGGTCAATATTTGCTTCACTTTATTGTGTATTTTATTGTGTTTGCTGACATTTATTAAATGCAGACTGCAGAGGTAACTAAATAGGCAGCATTTAAGGGGTCCAGTAAAGTGTAATTATGCTGCCTTATGAGAAACCTTCTATTGGTCAAGATGAAACACAGTACAGCAAGGGCGTAGATTTGCTCTGGACATTGGTGGGGACCTATGACCTATTGATGGATTCACTGGCGAACTTGAAGTGACTTTTCTTTGAAAAAAAGCTCCGTATGTCCAGCTCCTGTTTCTGCTGCGCCATCCTCACATGTACATCACCCAACACACCTGCTCACACGGAACAAACGCCGCTGCATTCGGCGCTGCTGGTATCTGAGCCCTTTCTGTGATTCATCCCTTTCTGCGTGTCTAGGTTAATGTTGACAGCACGGTTTTTTTAAGTGGATTAAATTATTGGTGGGGACATTTCAATGGTCGGAGGATATTGGTGGGGACACATCCCCTCCGTCCACCCTAAATCTACGCCCCTGTAGTACAACATGTAAATACGGCAGAATTAGCAACTGTTACTGAGGAATTATACCGTTTTAATCTCAATACTTGCTTTAAATTAAGTGATTCACAAAGGAAAAAGTAAATAATCCTATTGCTTTAAAGACAAAAATAATAAAAAAAAGACTGTTTAAAATGTATTTTTCTACAGCCAGCAAATTCATTTTGGATTGAAGCTAGCAAAACAGAGCCTGTGTACTGAAACTAGCCTGTGTGATTTGTGAAGTGATGGTGTAAATGTGTTTGACAGAACCAGGATCACCAATAAACATGAATGAACCCTCCAGACTGCATTAAGGGTTTTGTGTGACGACCATATCATGTGCTGTGTCTGAAGGAGGGTTAAGGAGGGCCGGGGGTCAGGCTGGAGGAACAGGTTGGTCCTACGGCCTCCCTGGAGTTAGTAATTATCTGTCCTTCTCTTGCTGCCAAAACTAGCACCACACCTCTGTGCTACATATCAGACGCGTGTCTTCCACATACATCAGAACAGCTGCTTCCGCTCCCAAAACCGGATTACTTCCCACCCGTCTAAGACTCTCCCCAGGAACAACAACATTATTTCTCTTTCATAAGCATTGTGGCCATTACAAACTTCCCTCGTCAGCTGTATGTGTGCTGAGCTCTCAGATGAAAATGAGGATGTGTAATCTGTTAATCCCGGCCTGCAGACAGCGCAGCCCTCATCACCCATTTAATCTGCCCTCACAATTACTGAAGTCTCAGTTTCAGAAATCCCTCTCAGCCTGTGCTGCTCACACTCTAATTCTTAAAACCTAAACCTAACATGCTGACTAACTAAACCTAACATAAGTGAACATAAGTTTGGGACAAGATAATGGTGGGGGGGATCTCAGGTGATAATGCAGTAACGTTTCACCGTCAAGCTCCGCCCCCAACTCCACGCTGGCACCTGTGGAAATGTTTCTACAGAAACAGCAGAAAGCTCTTTGCAGAAATGTGTCTCTGAGCTTCAGATGTTTAAAGGTTGATGTGCTGTTTGAACACGAATTCATGAACAGCATGCCTTGAGGATAGAGGACATGCTCATTTATTGCTGTGAAGAGAAAATTAATACACATACAAGATTCATTAATATAATATAATAATATGTATTCATTAATATAATAAATACTCTTTTATTATATGAGTATTTACTATTTATTTAACAAAAGACATTTTGTACATTTATTGAATAAAAGACTCCCAGTTATCTTTACTGGAAATTCAACAACAACATGTTTAAGTATCAAATAAATATTAGGATCATCCACTGAATGAAATATTGTACAAATGAGTGGCACCAGACTGTATTTCCTTCTGCTTTTTACATGGAACTTGTTGGATGCTAAATAAAAAACAAGATTATTCAAACAAATGGATTATGAGTCTGGCATTAGTGCAAAAACAACAACACATTATGTAACACTTGGTGTGGTGTGAGGGGAGAGTGAACATGCTGGATGATGGGGGCTCACCTGTCCCAGCATCCCGATGAATCTCGGACGGTGTTTCCAGGGTAATGATGCACACAATGGAGGGAGAACCCACATCACACTCGGCACGGTGAAGCTGAGATGTTATGCTGTCTCTGATATGTTTAGCAATTGGGGAAAGTTGAACTGTGTCTTCAGCTGAGCTGCTGTACAAAAGCTTGACAGAGGTGTGGATAATGTTACACATTAACAGCTTTTCCATTAAGTCAACCTGCGTATCCATAGTGACTCTTTTCTCTTGGCTCCTTGGAAACAAACCGGTCTGTATCTTATTGGCTGTGACTCTCACTTTCTGTCCAGAACAAACTCTATGTGCCAGTTAGTTTTAATCCTGGAAAAAAAGAAATGAAGAGTTTGGTCAATAAATAATAAATCACAGAAGCAGTATAAATGTATTTACACTGGTGGGACTTCAATGTTGATACAAGCACAGCCACAAAAAAACAGTGATAAGTAATCACTAAATTAATAAAAATTGCTTTTAATAAATAAAATGGTACCAGGGCACCTATGATATGAGATTTTTCTGTTTCAGTTGTCAGGTGAAAATAAAGGTTTTTAGGCTGTTTTTAGCTCACACACTTTAATCTGGAGTCTGTAAAGAGATTCAGATGCTGAGATACTGATTTAACATCAGAATGAACAGTGACGTGCTGGTGGTCTCGGGTGGGCAGATATACCTGAATGTACCTGAATATACCTGAATGTACATAAATGTACCAGAATGTACATAAATGTACCTGAATGTACATAAATGTACCTGAATGAGACTGAACAGAGACTGAACTGACAGAGACTGAAATCTCAGTTGTTACTCAACTGTTTGGTTGAGTATTTAACAAGTTTTCTTCTCTTTAAATTGTCTGTATGATTTCTTTGCACTAATGAAATTATTGATCTGAAGGCCAAATCTCCACCCAGTTCCCTGTGTCGTCTCCTGCCTGGTGATGCCCCCGCTGCAGGGAGAAATCTGTGCTGGGCCCCCCCGGCTAATGCCTGCTAATGCCAGTCCCTGACACAACACCAGATGCTCCACTCCTGGCTGAGGATCTGAGGAAATGTGGGAGCGCTCGCCCCCGTACGGAGATCTCACGGCCGGTAGGAAAGCAGCGTAGGCCGGTGATGCTGTGTCTCCACACCGCTTCATCTCCTGTGTGCCCCTGGATCTCTTCCCTCCAGTCTGCCGGATTCAGCTCCTCTCTGCTCCTGACCTTTCCCTGTAAGGCCTCAATCTCAGCTAATCTGCTGGAGGCTCAGTCTCCTCGCCTTACCACCACAAAAATAAGACATCTGTTCTTGAGGATTAGCAAATATTCTGTGCACCGCAGAAAGCCTGTTTGGATATTGTGGGCTCAGCAAGGGGAACGATCTATAGGTCACTTAGATGTAGTTTGATGACTGTGTTTTGTACATTGTGGCTCATTATGTCGATATACTGTCTTGTTGAATGGTGAGTTTTTTTTAAATCCCTGACCTGAGATCAAATTCTCTCTAATGAAACTTACAGACCATATCTTAGAATCCCAAACTTACTGCAGTTCTTCATGTGGTAGTAACACAGCAACCTTCCTTATAAATGACATTATTTCCAGTGTCAAAAATAAACAAAAATATAATACAAATATAAACCTCATCGGCCTGTCTCATGAATATTAATTAGGTGATGTAATGTTTACCCAGTAGTTGTGATTCAATGAAAAATAACTTGCTAAAAAACAGATTAATATGGACTTGACCCTTGGAATGACATTCTGTTACAAACACCAGTAATGCTGTAACAGGAGGTATCAACACCTCAGAGTCAGTCACTCAGTGTGGTGAGGAGGTGTTTCATTGAAATCAATGTGTAACGTGACCCAGTGTTCAGCTAATTTACCATGATTAGGAGTAAGTGCTCCCGTGTGCCGCATCATCTTCTCCACAGGAGACCCTCAGCCACACCATTCAGACGCTCCTGTTCAGCAGCCTCTGCGCTCTGTGTGTTGGGTGACATTAGCCTCTGAGTCACATGCTGACCTCACGGAATGTCCTCAGGTGGCAGGAACATGTGTCTGAAAGATGAACGTCATTATATAGCTGATGATATGACACACAGAACCACACACACAGGTCAAGGTCTCACTTAACACCAAATAAATACAACTGCATAAGGTTTTATTTCAATGAGTGTCCTAAGAAAAATGGTGTGAATTGTGTTATTTTCAATTAACACAAAAACCATTTCTACAATTCTGTTGTGCTTAATTATTATAGTAATAATGTCAATGCACAAAATAGAATTCACATTTATTTGTATATTGCTTTTGAAAATGCATGTGGTTTCAAAGATGCTTTACAGAAGCACAACAGAACATTGCATATTGCTAAAAAACTTTAATTCTCCTGGGATTGTAAAGGTCAAATATAACCCACACATTTCAAAGAGTTCCACAGCAAAAAAATGGAGACCAAAAAATGTCTTTACTGAGAACCCTTACAGTTCTACATCAGAACTAAAAACCAGATTTGTATTATGACTGTGGAACTGATGTCTGAAGTCTCATGCAGGCTGATAACCGCAGTGGCCTTTTGCAGGAACACAAGCAGGGCTGGTGGAGGTGAAACCTGAGCATGATGTCTTTGCGTGGATTATCTTTCAGCGAACTCTTGGGAACCACACAAACACAGGATTATGTGCCATAGTAACACAGTATCATGCATACAGACAGACTCCACTCTCTGCTCTGCTGGTTGGATTTGTCATAAACACAAACTTATAAATATCAGAAACATTGTTTCTCATTTCAGTGTAATAAATTAATGAGAGATGAGGGCTGTGTGCTACACCTGGTGTCTTACTGTCACTGCAGAGTAGTGCAGTCTAACTCAAGTGAGACCTCAGACGTGAGACGTTTGATTTAAAGAACTGTACACAGACACATGACGCTGTCTTAGATTTGTGAAAAAGAACAAGTGAAGTGAAAGTGACGTGTTTGTCAGTTACGGTTGCCCATAACCGAAATGTGACTCTGCATTTAACCATCCATGTGAGGAGTGAACACACACTGCAGTCATGAACACACACTGCAGTCATGAACACACACTGTAGTCATGAACACTATCCCTGCAGCGCCCGGGGAGCAATCGGGGGTTAGGTGCCTTGCTCAAGGGCACTTCAGTTGCTATCTGCCGGTGCTGGAATTGAACCAGCAACCTACTGATTACAAGCCCAACTCCTTAACCAGTAGAGCACAACTGAAAACTAACACAGTAGAAGACATTCTACTGTCATTACTGTCATTCTACTTGCCATTATGTGTTTTTACATGTCATGCATGGACCTGAAGGCCCTTCAATAGAGATGATGTTCACTGAGTCTCCTACACCCAAAAACAGCACTGGCTCCGCCCCCGCACCTGTTCCCTGCTCGGACCCCAGCGTCCCACCACTGAGACCCCCAAGAGCCGCAAAGTGGGAGCTGGAATCAGCATCAGTCTGGTAACCTTCTTCCAGCCCCCTAAACCACATCCTGAATACACTCACACGCGCTCTCAGAGTCTATTTGAACCGTGACCTTGGGCGCCCCCCGCAACTCCTGCACTGTGATGTCAGCAGGGGGGCGGCGGAGGGCAAGCCGGGGGCAGCGGCTCATTAGCAGGTCGAGGGTCGAGAGCTTCAGGGACCGGATTACAATAATGAGGGAAACACTGGAGGAAAGAGAGTGAGAGCTAATGCTCTCCTCAGCTTCCATCGATCTCCGGCACTCCAGGAAGCTGGAAGAGAAAACAGCCTCTGATTTCTCCTAATTATGATGCACTGTGAGTCAATACTGCCTTCTTTCAGAAAAAACAACAAACAAAGACAGTTAGAGAGATGCCACCACACACCACAAAGATTTCATATGAACTTAATAAAACGTCATGTCTTTTATTTGAACAATATTTGGGGCTGTTGTTCAATGTCCAAAAAAGTATCTGTCATAAAACTAAATCTTCTTTATGTATTACTTAATAAATAAATGGTTACTTCTTAATTTCTGTCAGTGGAGAAAGTTGTGTGGAGGGGTTAACATACTAATAACATACAACTGACTGACATCTTACCATTTCAAGATTCTCAGCACAGAAGAATTCATCTGTCTGTAAATACATGTGAAAAAATAAACATTATATCAGTCACTCTGCACAAGCACAAGTGAAGTAAATAGCACTAGACACACACTGCACTTTTTATTTTTGGCAGTTGTTGTAAACAACAGACACAGATTTGACCTTTTCAGTTGTTGGAGACTGAACTCACGCCATGTGTGAGGGTGGCAGACACAGGCTGGACTCACCAGACAGCGTAACTGTGTAGGACGGGGCTTCAGCTCACATTAACAGCTGTGCACTTGTATACTAGACGAGTATCAAGCACTCAGATAAGGGGGATTCGTGCAGCTTCCCTTCAGTCTTCACTGACATCCAGATGGGAGTCACCGGTACATCTCAGTGACTAGCACAGGAACATCACAGCTCCAACCCCTCAGACTTCACTGCTGCTGGGAGAACATTAGCATCTGTTCTCAGAGACTGTTCATTCTCAGGATTCATTCACTGCTCAGCAGCTCACTGCAAACACAAACATTTGCTGACATTGTACTTCAGCCATTAGCTAACAGCAACAGATCATGATAAATCGATATTTGGGATGCACACACACACGCACACACACGCACACGCTTTGGGAAGAGGAACTTCTGTGATTTGTGCTCTTATGAATGTGGCTGCCTGATTCCAGAAGCCATTTAGACAGTAATAGAATTTCTGATGCGTTCCTGAGGGCAGAGACTCAGAGCTGGAACCATTAAACAACATTTAACCTGACAGAAATTAAATGTCTCATTCAGAGCTATTTACAGATAACCAAACCTCAGACATGAAAATGTCATTTTGCCAGATACATGCTCATTTAGGAGGAGAATTTAGCAGTTTATGTGCAGAGACTGCAGATTAAGAAATGCTTTAACTCATAATTTAATTTGAACTCCAGTCCACTCAGCTGTGAACAGGTGACAGGCGTTTTTGACAAGGTCAGTGCAGAGTTCAGCGAAGTTCACTTTGATCAGCTTCAGGAATTACATCCACATATGAGACGCTCTAAATACTTCCACTCAAGTGTGAGAGATCCATTCCTGAACAGTGCTGGAACACAGTACATGTAACCCAATCTACAGCCACGTCTGAACACTCTTCAGAAGAATCACATCTGAATTTCAATAACAATCATTACAGGGTGTTTCTGCAGGGAAAAATATCAAATATATCCTCATATTCTTACATGAAAGAGAATAAAGCATTTTTACATTATTTTTTATATATATTGTAATGATTAAGGGAAACAATATAGATTTTTTGTGAAGCTTACGATGATATGAGTTTCTGTGCTGCCAGCTGTTCAGATTTAGCGGTGGAGCCGGTACCAGCTTCAGTCAGGCATGTCATTATGAACATGCATTGTGAAGCGCGTTCTTTCACAACAACACACAGCATCCGTCTGCAAGTGTCACATCAGCCACAGTGAACCCACAGCTGAGACCCGCTCCATCGCAGAGGTGCCCCACAAAATGTTAAGGGGGGCCCGGGTGTGCACAATGCCATCTGCAATGTGCCACCCCTCGTCCCCAGCATTCACTGCCATTTTCCTGCACCTTGCGGGCCAGAGTTTCAAGCCACAGGAAGACAAACTAAGCCGCTGCAAAATAAAAACACTGATTCTGCTTTAGAGTCTATTCAGGTGCTGTAGACAGCATTTTCATTTCAAATCTGGTGCTTTCTAAAATATACAAAATCCTGCATGTTCAGCATGGCATGTTCAATTTGCAGCGATTCCTCAATGCAACTGAGATCAACTGAGATCAATTTATTAAACTGGGATCAATCAGAGATTCTTCTGAGCTCATGAAAAAGTTCATCCAGAAAAAAATATGATTAAAATAAAAAGTGAGAAATGTCAATCGTAATATAATAATTATAATTATAAATTCTGCTTTACAGCCACACCGTATGTTCTGCTGTAGCTGTTTGCCAAAGCCTGGAAACTGGTACTAATGGCAGTTTGGAGCGCTTTCCTATTTTTAAACATTAACTCTTTCTCCTCCACAGTCACTGAGAGAACTCACTCACTTGAGGAATACAAAGGCTGTCTGTAACTTCACATCTGTACTATTGTAAACACAACAAATAATCAAACTTCCAGATTCAGACAGATATTCCAGGAGTGGGCTCTCTTCACTAAATCCACTCTCTTTATTTCCATAATATTTGTTCACACTGCATCTAGTTTCAGATGCTTTTATACAATTTACTGTACAGTGCATTTAAAGTAAACATGATAAAGTTTTCTCAGGAAAGCCATGACTTTGGCATGAAATACATTTAACCAACTGAACTACAGAAACAAATTTGTGGTTTAGCACTGACTGTCCATACAGATAGAGCAGGTCTGTAGAGCAGGTGTGGTAGAGCAGGTGTGGTAGAGCAGGTCTGTAGAGCAGGTGTGGTAGAGCAGGTGTGGTAGAGAAGGTCTGTACAGCAGGTCTGTAGAGCAGGTGTGGTAGAGCAGGTCTGTACAGCAAGTCTGTAGAGCAGGTCTGTAGAGCAGGTGTGGTAGAGCAGGTGTGGTAGAGCAGGTCTGTAGAGCAGGTGTGGTAGAGCAGGTCTGTAGAGCAGGTCTGTAGAGCAGGTGTGGTAGAGCAGGTCTGTAGAGCAGGTGTGGTAGAGCAGGTGTGGTAGAGCAGGTCTGTTGAGCAGGTGTGGTAGAGCAGGTCTGTAGAGCAGGTGTGGTAGAGCAGGTCTCTCCTGTTGGCTCAGCAGGTGGCTCCATGCTCTCCAGAACTTTTCAAAATGAGCTCATAAATATCTCAGCCTCAGCTTAACATTCTTCCGTTACAGCCACCCTGCTGTTCCACTGCATCCTGTGGGCGCGACGGGAGGGATCTTCTGCAGTAAAGAAGAGAGTCATGCTTGAAGAGAAATTGTGGTGTAACTAAAACCATAAAGATGTTACAAGGTCAGCAAGGCTCACACAGAATGTTCTCAGAACGTTAACTAACATTATCTAAAAGTTCTCTCAAAGTTACTAAAAAGGTTCTCACATTAACATTTGGTTAAACATCACACAATTTAATATGATATAATATTATCACAAAGACAATGAGGAAAAAGCCACCATTAAT